>JAJOOH010016974.1:0-29566 GCA_029582605.1 Solanum gracilifrons
AATATTGTGTACCTCCTTGTATTCCGAGTGAATTGTTTGAGGTTGTTTCTCTCTATATTTTGTACTCTCATATTTATAGTGGATTGCTCATCTCCTTTGTGGACGTAGGTCGATTGACCGAACCATGTTAAATCTGTCTCTTTTGGAATATTTCTCGTTTGTCTTCTTATTCATGGTCTTTCGAGGTTTGCTTTGCTAGCTTCCGCATTACACCTGATTATTTTTTGTCCTAACAAGTGGTATCAGAGCCATGGTTCAATGATGGAACCATGTTAGAGATGGGTGTTCATCTTGGTGGGTGTAGTTCTAGTCGTAACCTTTTTGACAGTAATGAAGATTTTGTTGGAGAAATTGTTTCAGAGAGGTTCTCTGTGTCGAGACGTAGATTTGATGGAGGAGATTATGGAGAAGAGATGCAAGATCCTAAAGATTATGTGAAGGTGGACAAATTTATTTTGTCAGAAATTCAGGCCAAGGGGGAGATTTGTTGGGGTTATTTGCCCTGATTTCTTACCATAAATAAGTTTTCCTTCTAGGAAAAAGTTTTAATATTTTGACTAGTCCTTTTCTTGTGGGAAAAGTTTTAGGACTCTATAAATATAAGTTTGTTCCTTCTAACTTAATTAGCATTCACAATGTAGTCCTAGGGTTTTGAGAGTCGCGGTTATGGAGGAGAATTTGTGGGTCACAAGTTTGATACGTTATCACTTGTGTGAACCACCCATGTATTCCGAGTGAATTGGTTGAAGTTGTTTCTCTCTATATTTTGTACTCTCATATTTATAGTGGATTGCTCATCTCCTTTGTGGACGTAGGTCGATTGACCGAACCACGTTAAATCTTTGCGTCTTTTGGTATATTTCTCGTTTGTCTTCTTACTCGTGGTCTTTCGAGGTTTGCTTTGCTAGCTTCCGTATTACACCTGCTTATTTACGGTCCTAACAATTACTTCCCCGTTGCTCCCCTTGTTAGGATCCAATTTCAAGGTGCCAGAAATTGCCTGCGAGCAAGTAGTAGTGTCTTTCATCTAAAGAAATGTGCTTAACTAACTAATGACCCAAAGTCACTAGCTTAGTTACATTGATGCTCAGAATACCACACTAATATTTTGCCAAATGAAATGATAAAATGGTACTAAAATGATTTCAGAAAATACTTTTGATTTTTGTAAATATTTGTTTCACTTTTTTTATAATTCAAAATGTTTGGTCAATTAATTAAAGGGAAAAGGGTCTGAAAAATACTTCAACTTTAGCCAAAATTGTTGTTATGATACCAAACTTAATGGAGGACCTTTTACCCCCTACACTATTTAATAGTGTATTTTAAAGATACATATGTGTCCACGTGGACACGTTACTATTTTTAATGATGCAATATTTATGATGTTCACGCAAACACATATATACCGATACAGCTCCCCTCCATTACTCCTTCCCTCCATTTTGTTAAGTGTACGTCTAGACGAGAGACATGTGTTTTATTTAAAGTTTATATGTCAAGATTTTATTATATTAACAAATGTCACAACCATAGTTAAGTCAACTAATTTTAGAAAACTATTTTCCAAATTTGGTACGAATTACAATATATTCCATACAAAATTTGATATTTATTAATATCATTAATTTTGTCTTATATTTTTATAATTAAAGGTAAAAATATAAAAATCTTCTAATCATAGTAATTAATAGTTTTTGAAAATCAGTTTTTGCTATTTTTGTATTTATTTTCCTCTCAGGATATAAATTATAAAGAAGAATTTTAATTACTCGGACACATTTGAAACTTTCTTCTTTACCTTCTCTTTTCTATTTTTTGTTTCCTTTTAATTTGTTGGGCAGATTCTAGTAAGAATTGGATTTTACCTATGGGTGGACTATGATATGACCAATGTTATTGTGCTTTACCATATATTCCATATTTTGATATTTATTAATATCATTAATTTCATCTTATATTTTTATATTCAAATGTAAAAATATAAGATGAAATTAATGATATTAATAACTATCAAATTGTAAAAAATTAAGATGAAATTAATGATATTAGTAAATATCAAATTTTGCTTGAAATATATTATATTTTTACCAATTTTTAGAGAGTAGTTTTCTAAAATTAGTTGACTTAACTAGGTTATGATGTTTGTTAATATAATATAGGGACCTTTGGCCCATTTAGATCACTGGTACATGTCCTAACCTATCATAAAAAACTGAATTTCTTTTAGGCTTTAGGCCCAATTTCACTTGTCCTAAAACCAACAAAATAATACTAAAAATAAATAGGCTTTTGACCCAATTACAACATAAAAGGCCCAAAAACTGATTTTACAAATAATTTTAAAGGGAGTCAAAAAGGGGAATTAAAATTACAACGGAAAAGGGCCAAAAATACCCTTGAACTATCATAAAAGGTTTAAATATACCCCTCATCCATCTATTGGGCTAAAAATACCCCTCAGTCCACCTTTTTGGTTCATTATTACCCTTAAAACTAACAGCCTTTTGTTTTTGAATTATTATTTCTATTAATTATTACGTGGCATCATTCTATTGGATAAATTTTAATATCAACCTACCAAAATTTTATCCTACCCACCCGACCCATACCCACATCCCTTTACCCAAATCTAATTAAAAGTTCCAGCAAAAATAAAGATTGAATCATCTCTTCTCTTCCCCCTTGAACCTAATAACCTATTTTTCTTCTTCCTTCTTTCGTATTAAGCAATTTCAAGATCAATTTCACCTCAAATGTTCAGATTTTTAGTGTTATATTTCGTTGAAGTTGAAGATTCTAAGTTGTAGCCTTGATTTTTGAAGTTACTTTAGCTTAAAAACACTTAACATTTGTCAATCTTATTGTGTTATTGATACAAATAAGAGTTCGTATGGTGTTGGCTGTAGTTGACTGCAGAAACATGCCAGCCAGATCAAGAAACAAAGATGACATTTTCTAATTTGAATGTTGTACTATGTGAACATTCTTGTATTTCATTGTGCCACGAAATGACTTTACACTTCTGGAAAAATCAAATCCAAATTTACTATTCTTATCATTGTTAAACATCACAAATTCACCCAAACTAGAAAATTGTAAGAGTATTGAATAATACCTAGTCGATGAAATTAGAACTAAAATAGCTACAAAGCTGCACCTAAACTCGATCAAAATAGCAGCAAAACTACACCTAAATTCTACCAAAACCAAAACTTCAAAAATCAATGTTGCAACTTGAATCCTTCAACTTTAATGAAGTATTGCACTGAAAATCTGAACATTTAGGGTGAAACTGATCTTGAAATTGCTTAATACGAAAGATGAAGAAGAAAAATAGGTTATTAGGTTCAAGGGGGAAGAGAAGAGTTCAATCCAATCTTTATATTTTATGGAACTTTTAATTGGGTTTGGGTTAAGGGATGTGGGTATGGGTAGGGTGGGTAGGATAAAAATTTGGTGGGTTGATATTAAAATTTATCCAATAGAAAGATGTCACGTAATAATTAATAGAAATAATAATTCAAAAACAAAAGGTTGTTAGTTTTAAGGGTAATAATGGACCAAAAAGGTTGACTGAGGGGTATTTTTAGCCCAATAGATGGATGAGGGGTATATTTAAACCTTTTCTGATAGTTCAGGGGTATATATTTTTGACCCTTTTCCGAAATTACAATAAAGGGCTACACTTGAATTGAGAATTTGGCCTAATTGATTTCAATTATAGCCATTGAATTAAGGACTTTGCCAAATTGAATTTATTAGTAAATTCAACTAATAATTAAATAGGATGAATTAATATAATTAATTAATGAGCTTCTTAATCTTAACGAAATAAAATAATTAACTTAAATATACACTAATTAATTCAAAAATATTACTCCTATTAATTAAATAAACTAATTTAATAAAATATTTACTAAAAAAATAAAATCTTTTGAGACGATTTTTTAACGTTCATAAAATGTACTAATTATATATATAATTATATATAAAAAATATTTTATAAAATGACTAGAATTACTCGAAAATAACTAGAGAAAATATTTGATTTTTTAAATAAAACTAATTATTTTTAATAGTTTAAAATTGAAGAAGCTCGACAATTAATCTATATTGTGGAGGTCCAAAATTGGGTGTCAACAACTATTTAGTTTTATTTCATCAAAGTCACTTAACTATTATATGTTTTATCACAAAAATCACATATGCTGAAAAATTCAATTCTCGATCAGCAATATTTTATTGAAATTTTTTATTTATTTAAAGAATCATAATTAAGTGTGATTTTCTGGTATTTTGTGATTTTTGTGTTTGTAAGATCAAACTAAAGTTTGGTGATTTTTGTGTTAGAAAACATAACTAAGTGACTTCCGTGAAAGTAATAAAAAAAAGGCAAAAGTACTCGTTACCTCCTAACTTGAAGCTTTTTATACGGTGTACACCTAAATTAAATTCCGTTTTAATTACCCCCTGAACTTGTTTATTCCTCCGTCGCATACACCTTTTTCGTCCACTTGCTCCTATTGTGACTGCACGCGCGCGACAGCTGGCAAAAGTGGTGATGTGGATTTCCACCTGGATAAATAATAGCCACCTAGATAAATTAATATTGCAAAAAATAAATTTCTTAAATTTAAAATTCATTGTTTAAAAGTTTTTTTTGAATAAGGGCTGATTTCGCGAAATTCCTTCTGGATTTGGGTTTTTCTAGACGTGAAGTTGGTCGATTAAATTTCAAATTTGTCTGAAATTCTTACCAAGTAAGTGTTAATCTTTGTTTCCTTTACTTTTCATTTACATTTTGCCCTATTTTTTGTTTAAAATATGCGAAATATTAAAGAAAAATGGAGATTTTATGTTTTTTTTACGGTTGAAGCTTTGTGATGTGGCAAAAAATCACTTCCTCACGCACCTAATAGAGTGTGTTGTCAATTTCTACGCCAGGTGGACAAAAAAGGTGTACGCGACGGAGGAATAAACAAGTTCGGGGGTAATTAAAACGAAATTTAGTTTAGGTGTACACCGTATAAAAAGCTTCAAGTTCAAGGGGGTAATGAGTACTTTTGCCTTAAAAAAAAAAAAAAACTTAGTTATGTGACCATCTATGAAATTTGCCCTCACATATTAATTTTATATTCGTTTCTTTTTAATTTGTTTGACTTGTTTTTCTTTTTTGTCTATTTAAAAAAGAACGTTTTTTTCCCTTTTAAGTAACTCTTTAAATTCAACTTTCAACGTAATATTTTCTGACCACGACATTAAAGGGCATTTTGATACATTTGATATAACTTTAATGTAGGTTCACAAAATTCAAAAATCTTCTACTTTCTTAATCTACGTGTCAAATTAAAATAGATCAAATAAATTAAAGTGGATAGAGTAAAAAATAGAAAGAGTAGTATCATCTACTAACCATTGCTTCTCAGAGATTGCTTTCTGTTTAAAAGTTGCATATTCAATTACGAGATGTGTTATTACTATAATTTAATTACCCTGTTCATGAATATATATATTTTTTGCAGACTAAATATGGGGATTTATATGATTGTATTGATTTCTACCAACAACCTGCATTTGATCACCCATTGTTGAAGGAGCATAATTTTCACCCAAAGACGTATATCTTTAATCTCTTTCCATTTTACCTTTCATTTTTTACAACATAATATTGTTAGCATACATTTAAACATTTGATGGATCAGATGCAACCTACTTTATCTAGAATAAAGAAAAATTCGAGTCACTCAACAACTAGCTGGTTATCGTTAATATAGTCGAAAAATGGAGGTTGTCCTTTTGGAACTGTTTCTATAAAAAGAATTACGAAAGATGACCTTTTAAGACAAAAACACATGCCGCCTCCGGAAGATGTCACATTCGATATGGTAAAATAATTTATGAACAATTTACTACTAGAATAGTTCATTACGTGACTCTTATATTGCAATACATCTAATGCAGAGCAGCAACTAAAATGAGCCAAAAAGAGAATACATGTCTTCACAAGGATATCAGGTACAATACATGATTATGAAGATTTAATCATACTTCTATTTTTCAATTTCAAATTATGTTTAAAAAGTTAACATTATGTTGATATAATGCCTGAGAAAACAACCAATTTTTTTAGGAATTTTTATAAATAGTTATAGTTTGGACCAAGATTATTAGCTTGCCTAATTATTACTCATAGAAATACTTCGAATAAGGAGAAAGGTGAACGAGATTTAAAGAGAGAGAGGGGAGAGCTGCAAGATAGACATGTTGTGTTTGATACATATTGGTTGATACATATATAACGATTGTATTACTTGTACTCATTCATTCTTCTATCGTTTATATTAGTTTGCGATACATAATGATTGGTAAATTGCATCACTTGTATCCATTTTCTCTCGTATCACTTGTATTTATTCGCAAAATAGAAATATATAAATAGTGAGATACATATTGTATTCGATACTTACAAGTTGATATGATATTGTATGTTGATACAACAATAGATTGATATAAATATCATCATCTTCTTCTTCCTCCTCCTTCTATACATGTATCTAAATCAACCCTTAATTAAATGAAGGTAAATATATTACCAAATGATATATACACAAAGTCAGCTAAAGTATGTTAGATTCTTGTATGGTGTGAATTCAAATTGAAATATTTTTTGTCAAGGATGGGTGTCATCATATAGTCATTATTATATAAAGATAGATTTAAAGAGAGAAGAGGGGGAGAGGGGGAGAGGAATGAGAAAGGAGAGAGGGAAGCAATAGACAAGAGAGGCAAACGAGAGAGGGAGGTTTAGTTTTTCACTTGTCTCTAGTTTCCGCACTCTACCTTAGGTACCATATATTGCACTCATGAAGAAAAAATATAAGGTTGTTTGGTGTATATATAGAGGTTAATCTTGATTCTTTATTTGTGTTAACAAAATTATGTATTTATGATTTCTTTAATAAATTGTATACAAACACTAAGGTAAGCATATACAAATTCTAGATTAATACAACCAGGACCAAGTTATACGTATTCCGGAGTTATACAATCAATGACTGAATTACACAAATTCTGAATTTATACAATTAGGAAAATCGAATAAAAAAATTGCAAAATTGTAGTCACAGATTAAAAAAAATCGAGACTATTTATATATTACATAATAAAAATCTAGATGTTTGTCATTTCGCGTAATTTTCCCTGCTAAATAGAGATTTTGGGCTAAAGGCCACAATCTGTTTCTAAAGAGGAACTTTCACATATAGCCACTTAAAAATAGCCTAATTATTCTCCATAGCTATAGTTTGATAATTACAATTCATAGCTACATGTTATAGGGAGGAGAGAGGCGAGCGAGACTGTAGAGAGAGGAGAGAGGCGAGCGAGAGAGGGCAAAGAGTGGGAGAGAGGTGAATTATATATGTATATCGGTTAGATAATTGTATATTGTACATATGTATTTGTATATATGGTAAGAGAGATTAGGAGAGGGAGGAGAGAGGCGATCGAGATTGGGAGAGAGAGGAGAGAGGCGAGCAAGAGAGGGCATAGAGTGGGAGAGAGGTGAATTGTATATGTATATCGGTTAGATAATTGTATATTATACTTATACATTTGTATATATGGAAACCGAAATTGGAAGAGGGAGGAGAGAGGCGAGCGAGATTGGGAGAGGGAGGAGAGAGGCGAGAGAGAGCATAGAGTGGGAGAGAGGTGAATTGTATATGTATATCGGTTAGATAATTGTATATTATACACAAGTATTTGTATATTCTGGAGAACTATACATATACAAACGTGGCTAATTATACAAATTCGAAGTCAGCCCACATAATTAATGTATAATGTTAGTCACGAGTGATAATTATAGCAAACTATAACTATGATAAGTAATTAAGTAGTATAAATTAGCTTAACCGCGTAATTTTCCCTAAATAGATATTTTGGGCCCGTAATCATTTTCTAAATAGAGATTTGGGCTTAAGTCCACAATCATGTAATGCGTGTAGCCGTGTACAAGGGCTAAACACGTGACTGGGCTTAAGGGTAGCAAATGGGCTGGTTGGCTCGAATGACAAGTAATAATGGGCCAAGATAATAAATGGGTCGAGACCCAATTAAATCTAAATTTACTAGGATCAAATGGTTTACGGTATGGATTATTGAATATGTTAAAACTCAATCCAACCCAATTTTTATAATTTTTAATTGTTTTATTTGTTCTTTAAAAATATTTAGTACCTAATAACCTTATTTGTTTTCTTTATGATGGTTTGGTTATATATAACATATCAAATAAAAATAGTTCTTTAAAAATATTTTGATAAAAAATTTATGAATCAATTTGGGTATATATCAACCCAGTTTTTAATGAATTGGATTGAAATGAGTTGAGCTATTAAATGGGTGGGTCACTTAAATGGGTTGGGTGGATTGAATTTGATTTTACCACCCCTAATTGGGCTAAAGCCTAAAATATTCACCATTAATCACAATGGGCTCAAATTCAATAGACATTAGGAGTCAATATCGTTGGCTCAAATTCAATAGATGTTTCTTTGGCCCAATTATCCCGGTACTGATTGCTTCTCCTTTCTATTGATTGTAGTAATGTATTTTATTGAATTTGCTTCGTTCATAATGTTAAGTTATAAAATAGTTGGCATGAACCTAGACTTTAACTTATTATACACATTAATTATTACCATAATTTTATTTTATATAGGTATTGTTGTCAAATACCTTTGTATATCATAGTTGTATATTTTGTATATCTTGTGTATATCATAGGTGTATATTTTGTATATCTTGTGTATATTATGTATATCATAGGTGTATATTTTGTATATATTGTGTATATTATGTATATCATAGGTGTATATTTTGTACATCTTGTGTATATTATTTGAAAGGAAGCTCTACATTACCGTCATAATTTACTAAAAATATATAAGGAACACCATATAATTAAGGACACAATATTATTGTATATTAATGTTATTAGATCAACTATTACAATATTTATTACAAAAAATAAATAAATAAAATTACTCAACCGCGATTTCACTATAATCGCGGCGACAAATGGGACATGTCATCTCCCGATCCATCCAAGTTGATATACAACTCTTGTGATAGATGTGATTGCATGGGAGTACACATGCACGTTTGGTTTTCCTAAACTCCGAGAGGCAAATTTGACAGGTATTGTCGTTGAAACAAATACCGTCTAACTCGGAGTAAGGTATATATGGGAATTGGTAAACTGTTTTTTGACCTGTGGTTTGAATTGGACGAGTTTTAACTTGTCTAATAAAGAATTCCACTAACTTATAAATTAAAAAAAGAAGAATAATCCCACCCCAAGCTTCTAAGATTAGAGATGCTGGATCTCTTCCATTGAGATTTGTGATTGGAGGTGGTATTTGCCTGGTTGACATGATAAGCAAGTTTTGAGAAGAAGTTGATTGAATATTGTAGTAGCTAGGGAGAAATTAAATATGATTTGAAAGTGTTTTAGAACTAAGTTAATAATTAGCTAGTGCCATTTTATAGGCAAAAGAAGATAAAGGAAACAAGAAGAAGACTGAACTCTTACTACACATACACCAATCTAACCAATTAATTAGTGAAAACCTTGTCCATCAATTAAGAAATCTTGTTTGTTCGTAAATATAATGATTTTGAAGTTTTCATATTTCAAGGGATAGGTGTTAGTTTGACCTTTGCTTAAGAATAGAACATAGTATAATTTTTAGTGAAAAGATACTTTAAGTCATCATGTTGTGCACACAAATGAAATTTTAAATCCTTGATTTATTGAAACAATTTTATGGAAGACTTTACTCAAAGTTTTTAAACTACTTCTAGGTAGACATTAATTGTTATCTAGCTCATTTTTTCAATTGAGGATTTTTATCATTTTTTAATTATTATTATTTTTCAATTTTAATTAATTAATAGAAGCAACCAGTTTTGCCATAATGGCATCAAGGGACCTGGTCCCTACAAAATGAAATTCCAAAAGGTCAGTTAAAAAAATGAAGCCCAATATTTTGGCCCAAGTCATAGCCAGCCCAATATCACAGCCCAACTCCCCTCTCTTTCAATCAAGGGACCTGGTCCCTTCAAAATGAAATTCCAAAAGGTCAGTAAAAAAAGGAAGCCCAATATTTTGGCCCAAGTCTTAGCCGGCCCAATATTAGCCCAACTCCCCTCTCTTTCAACTTTAATTACTTTCCAAACTCCATGTATTATTGTGATGCATATTGTTGAAGTATTACAATTCTATCTAAACTAGAAAGGAAAGACAATTCAAGTAGATAAAGTGACCATACATGCCAATAATCCTAATATGTACAAGGTTTTATATGACCGACTTGGAAGTGATAAAGAGTCTTACCTTTTTGTTCTTTACGGGACGTGGCGAGAGTGCACAAGTCTAAATCTCGTTAATTACTAATATTGATGATATTTCTTTCCAGTATTAAAAGAGAAATGAGACATTCTTGATGAATTTATGATTGAATATTTCTAGCATGCCTAACTAGCAATTTCTGAGTACTTTGCATGCATACTTTTCGTAATTTACATCTTATTAATCTTATCTTTTTTTAAAAATAAAATAAAATTGCACCATGATCTCTCATTTATTTCAAAATCAGAAAATAATTTGTTATTTTAACTATTATTTATTAGGTCAAAACATGTACATTGAAATTCTAAAATTACACCTTATTAAATTTGCTTCTAAAGACTAAAGCACACGATCTGGAACATTGGTTTGTATATTTATCTTGAACGTTTGTATATTTTCCTTGGAAATATACAAACATGATAAGTGTATACACAAATTCTATATTTATACATTTAGGAATTTTTTAGAACTCCGTATATTTTGCTTACCAATATACAAACAGGGTAATTTACTATGAATTTTTTATAAATCGTATATAAACACTAGGGTAAGCATATACAAATTCTAAATTAATACAATCAAGAACCAAATTATATAAATTTTGGAGTTATACAATCAAGGACTGAATTACACAAATTCTGAATTTATCAAATTTGGTAATCTAATAACAAAATTTCGCGAAACTGCAGTCACAGATTAAAAAATCTAGACTATATATATATATATATTACATAATAAACTCTAGATGTTTGTCATTTCGCGTAATTTTCCCTTCTAAATAGAGATTTTGGGTTAAAGGCCACAATCTTTTTCTAAATAGACGTTTTGGGCCCATAATCATTTTTACTAAATAGAGATTTTTTCTTTCTTCTTTTTGCTGAACTTCTAAATAGAGATTTGGGCTTAAGTCCACAATCACGTAATGCACGTGCAAGGGCTAAACACGTGAATGGGCTTAAGGGTAGCAAATGGGCTGGTTGGCTCGAATGACAAGTCATAATGGGCCAACATAATAAATGGGTCGAGACCCAATTCGATCGGATCAAATGGGTTACGGCATGGATTATCGAATATGTTATAACTCAATCCAACTCAATTTTTAATTTTTTAATTTGTTCTTTATAAATATTTAGTACCTAATAGCCTTATTTGTTTTCTTTATGATGGTTATATATAACATATCAAATAAAAAATAGTTCTTTAAAAATATTTTGATAAAACATTTTTGAGTTAATTTGGGTTACATATCAACTTATTTTTTAATGAATTGGGTTGAAATGAATTGAGCTTTGAAATGGGTGGGTCACTTAAATGGGCTGGGTGGATTGAATTTGATTTACCACCTTTAATTGGGCTAAAGCCTAAAATATTCAGCACTAATTTTATTTCAAAATGTCAATATTTTAGCATTTGATAGGATCTCTTAGCCACATTTTTAATATTTATTAAAAGTGTCAATATTTTAGTTTGTTATATATCTGATTTATGTATTTCTTAATTTGTTTAATTTGGAAAAATACAATTATTTAATAACAGAAGGGAGAAAATCAAGGGAGAGAATATTTAAAAAAAAGTAAATATCACTTAATTTTCTTATCAGTTACATATTTTTTAAAGAAAACTCAATCATGTGCCTTTTTCACAATGTATTTTTGTTTTTTTTTCCAGAATTTTGTAACCTTTTTAAAATCGTATTCATTCCTATATTATTTGTATTCATTATAGTTTTCATGTTGTATTTTGTATAATGAAACTTGTATTTTTTTTATTAGTTTGTACTTTGTATTCATTCCAATAATTATGCCAAATGAATCTATAGTTATTTGAGAAACGTATTTGTATTCATGTATTTTTTTCACTGTGTATTTATTTTTTTCTTCAAAATCTTGTATCCTTTCTGAAGTCGTATTCATTCCAATATGTATTTTATTTGTGTTTGTATTCATTCTAGTTTTTATGTAGTATTTTGTATGATAATATATAAAATACAAAAAATAGTATGATGAAAAAGTGAGAATGAAATATAAAACTAAAAAGGAATAAGTGAATACTTGTTGCAATCATTCTTAAATAAAATACATAACTAGTTGGCATACTTTTAGAATGAATACAAATTAGGAACAATATCAGATTCATAAACTATGCAACATGGTTTTTGAATGAATACAAATATTAATAGCATACATACGGTTTTGAATACAAATTGAGAAAGGATACAAAATTTTTTAAAAAATTATAAAAACAAAACAAAACAAATCAATAGGAAATTGTTCTTCCTATAAATAAAATACATATCTAGTTGACATACCTTTGGGATGAATTCAAATTAGGAACAAATACAAGATTCATAAGCTATGCAACATGAGATTTTGAATGAATACAAATATTAATAGCATATATATAGATTTGAATATTAATTGAGAAAGGATACAAAATTCTAAAAAAAAACTATAAATACAAAACAAACTAATAGGAATTTGTTCTTCCTCAACTTGGTCTTCAACAAGTTCTTCGAAATCTTCAGCACCTAATTTTGAAAATCAAAAGATACTTGGTGACAATGTATTTACCTTTATCCGTGGATGAAAAATATTTTGAAGGAATTGTGAGATTTTTTGAACAAATTGGAGGAAAGTAGAAGAGGTGATTTTCTTAGACAAGAAAATGAGAGAACAATGGTGAAAAACTCAAGAGAGAGAAAGGAAGAATTTGGGGTAAAAACCTAGAAAGAGGGGAAAGTGGGTAATGTGAGTTTTTTTTCTTCTTTTTTACGTATAGGAGAGTAAAATTAGTTGTATGTGGGCCTAATTTGAGAAATAAAAGGAAAAAAAATCAATGATATTAGGATACATTTTATTTGCTAAAATATTGACATATTGACATTTTCAATAATTATTTTAAAGTGTAGATATTTTTAATAATTATGTTAGGGAGTTTGACTAATTTGCTAATTTTCCCAATTTTAATGGGCTCAAATTCAATAGACATTAGGAGCCTATGTCATTGGCTCAAATTCAATAGATATTTCTTTGTAGAAAATAATTGTGATTTTTGTAAAACTTTTTTTTTATAATTCAAAATATTTGGTCAATTAATTCAACATGTTGGGTGTCAAAAATAGATGTCAACAATCACATGGTCAAAACTTCTTTTTGCATATTATGTATATGTGGTCATGTGACCAGTCATATGGTCAACTTTTTTTTTTAAAGGATATTGTGTAAATGTAAAATCATTAACTTTTATTGACCGAAAATCAATGTTAATTCAATTGAAATCTATGTTTTGACTATTAATTAATTAAATTCAATATCTTGTCTAATAGTCAACTTAGTCTTTTCTACATCTTTTATCTCTATATAAAGTCTTCCTCATAGTAGCAAAGGTATTATCATAGCAAATCAAGTTCAGTATTTAAAGACACATTGGATTTGATAGTTTGATTTTTTCAAAAATTTTATGTTCATGCCTTTAAAAAGAAATAAATCTAGGATGCATCAAAAAGTTGTTCAACAACTTTTGTTAGTGTTATATTTTCTTTTGAGTTATAATCGAGTACAAGGAGAGAAGATTATGTCCAAATCAGAAGATGTGGAGTTAGAAAAACAATTAAAATTTTTGAACAAGCCAACAGTCAAAACTGTTAAGGTATTTTTTTTTGAGTTAATTGTACTCATAAATCTCTTATGGCATTATTATTTTTATTTGACATTATCGATTTTGCAAGAGAAAAAAAATCCTCTATCACATAGTTTCCACAAAATGGATTATGGACCTTACATTCTTTTTTCCTTTTAAATTTGTTGTTGTACTTGAAAATTTCCCTCTACATGATAGTAGTTTTTACCCCCACATATGGACATTTATTTCGACTTTTCAAGATTTAATATCATAAGTGTAAATTTCATATATGATCACATAACTATTGAGTTTTATTTCAACAAATTCACTTAACTATTATATGTTTTATCACAAAAATCACATATACTGGAAAACTCAATTCTCAATGTGCAATATTGTTTTGAAATTTTTTATTTATTTAATGAATACAAGTTCAACTAAAAAATGATCCGACCAAAACCTGATGGTTACTAATCTTTTACTTCTTCTTTTTATTTTTTTTAAAAAAACTTTTAGTGAAATAAATACAAATTCTATTAAAAAATTTCAATCCAATCAGACCGGGAAAATTCATAAGCACAAATTAAAATAATACAAGCAAAAATGAATTTGAAAAACATTATGATAAAACTACTACTTTTGATGCAAGAAGTTGTAACTTTAGTTCGTAAAAATTAATTTCTTATTATCCAACAAGATGCAACACTTTTCTGTATAGAAAAAGTGGAACCATCTCGATTTAAAAGTTAATTTATCAATTTTACTCACTAAAATTATTTTTTTGAACCTAACAGAAGTTTCAGAATTCTTAAACAACCTTATTAATCTTAAATATTGACTTTGGTCAAATTCCTCAAACCTCAAATCTTCAAACTGGGAAAATGGGTCCAAAAGAATAAAGCAACCATTGGATTGTTACATTAGACGTGTGATTTTCTGACATTTTGTGTTTTTTTGTGTTTGTAAGATCAAAGTCATCAAACTAAAGTTTTGTAATTTTAATTTGTGTTAAAAAACTTAATTAAGTGACTTTCGTAAAAGTAAAAGAAACACCTAGTTATGTGAACATCTATGAAAATTTACCCTCAAATATTAATATTATACCTCTTTTGTTTTAATTTGTTTGACTTGCTTTTCTTTTTTGTCCATTTAAAAAATAATGTTCTTTTCCTTTCTAGTACTTTATTCTTTAATTTTAATTTTCCATATGACTTGTTTAAGACCATAACATTAAAAAGCATTTTGATACATCTTTAACTTAAGATCACAAAATTCAAAAGCCTTCAACTTTATTAAACTTCGTATCAAATTAAAATAAATCAAATAAATTAAAACGGATGGAGTAGAAATAGAAAGGGTAGAATCATCATCTACTAACCATTGCCTCTCTGAGATTGTTTTGTGTTTAAATGTTACATATTCAATAACGAAATGTCTAATTACTGTAATTTAATTACCCAATTCATGAATATATTTTTTTGCAGACTAAGTACGGGGATGTATATGATTGTATTGATTTCTACAAACAACCCGCGTTTGATCATCCATTGTTGAAGGATCATAATTTTCATCCAAAGGCATATATCTTTAATCTCTTTCCATTTTACCTTTCATTTTTTTACAAGAACATAATATTGTTAGCATGCAACTAAACATTTGGTGGAACAGATGAAACCTACTTTATCTAGGATAAAGAAAAATTCAAGTGACTCAACAACAACCTGGTCATCGATGATATGGTCGAAAGATGAACGTTGTCCTTTTGGAACTGTTCCTATAAAGAGAATTACGAAAGATGATCTTTTAAGACAAAAATATATGCCGCCGCCTGAAGATGACACATTTGATGTGGTAAGATAATTTATGAACAATTTACTACTTTTGTTTGAATAGTTCATTACTTAAGACTCCATTTATATTTATAGATAAGATAAACAGTTGATGCACAAACATAAAAAGGTTAATTTACAGTCACCGTGGCAAAAACGCTTATATTGCAATACATCTAATGCAGAGCAACAATAGTAGTGAGCCAAAAGGAGGATACATATCTTCACAAGGATATCAGGTACAATACATGATTATGAATATTTAATCATACTTTTATTTTTCAGTTTCAAATTGTGTTTGAAAACCTTACATTATGTTGATCTAATGCCTAAGAAAACAACCAATTTTTTTAAGGATTTTTTATAAATAATTATAGTTTGGACCAACATTAATATTAATAGCTATATAGTTTGCTTAATTATAATTCATAGCAACACTTTGAGTAAGGAGAGAGGTGAACGAGATTTAAAGGGCGGAGGGGGGGGGGGGTGCAAGATAGACATGCTGTATTTGATACATACTGGATATATATAGGTTGTATCACTTGTATTCATCCGCTCTTCTATCATTTATATTCATTTGCGATGCAGAAATAATGATTGATACAACTGAATCACTTGTATTCATTCTCTTTGTACCACTTGTATTTACTCGCAAAATAAAAATATATAAATATTGAAATACAAATTGTATTTGATACTTACTGGTTGATATAGCATTGTATGTCGATACAACAATTAGATTGATGCAGTTTATATAAATATCTCCTCCTTCTATGTTTTCATTCCATATATCCAAATCAACCCTTAATCAAATGGTGCGAAAGATATTACCAAATACATATAGTCAGCCAAAGTATGTTAGATTTTTTATGGTGTGAATTCAAATTGAAATATTTTTTAGTCGAGGTGGTTGTCGTCATATAGTCATTATTATATAAATATAGATTTAAATAGAGAGGCGGGAGAGAGGGAGAGAGGAACGAGAAAGGAGAGAAGGAAGCAATAGACAAGAGAGGCGAACGAGAGAGAGGGAGGTTTAGTTTTTCACTTGTCTCTAGTTTCCGCACTCTACCTTAGTTACCATATATTGCACTCAGGTAGAAAAAATATAAGGTTGTTTGGTGTATATATAGAGGTTAATCTTGATTCTTTATTTGTGTTAACAAAATTATGTATTTATTATATTCAGGTCGCAATAGCACGAACTTTGACTAATCCAAATAACAAATTTACGGGAGCTGGAATGATAACTAATTTTTACAATCCCCCTGTTGAAGATGGTCAACATAGTGCATGTCGATTAAAAATTCAGAAAGACTCAGATATCATACAAGTTGGCTGGAGAGTAAGTGTAACATGAGCATTTATAAATGTAATTTAATTGTTTCATGAGAATGAAATGTGATAAGGATTGAATATTGTATCTCTGAGATTAAAATTAGAAGCTTTATTTAACAAAAAAAAAACCACTTTATCAGTAAACTCACACTTAATTGTATAATTTTGTGTTTTAGGTGGACCCAACATTATATGGGGACAGTAAAACTAGACTTTTTATACATTCTCAGGTAACTTATATAATGTACCTTAATGATTTATATTGTGAGTTCATGAAGGTAGTACATCTATTAGCGCTAATGTGGAAATATTCATGTGTAAGTTATATATTTCTTTTTTAGTTTGGTAAAACAGATTGTTTCAATACTCTATGCCCTGGATTTGTGCACGTAGACACTGGGACACCTCTTGATATGTCATATATGGATAGTCTTACACACCGTGGAGTCGATGGATATGAGGAAACAATGTACATTGAACGGGTATATTTAACGTATTTCATTTCCCTCTCTTATTTAAAATTTGAATCAATGTTCTTACTAGTACCAATATTATAATTTGAAAAGCACATAAATATTGACATTGGGATTTATTTTTTGAAAATAAGGATCTAGTCAATGGAAATTGGTGGCTTTTATTGTCAAGCGATTATGCACAAGTTGGTTTTTGGCCTCAAAGAATCTTTACTGGCTTGACAAGCTTTGCTACGAATGTTGAATGGGGAGGAGTCGTGTATAGTCCACCAGGTGTACCTAAACCTCCCATGGGATCAAGTTTTTTTCCCATCAGAAATAATCTTTGTGACGCATTTTGTAGAAGTATTACAGTTCTAAACAAGAATGGAAAGACAATTCAAGTAGACAAAGTGACCACACATGTTGATAATCCTAATGTGTACAAGGTTTTATTCGAGCGACTTGGAAATGATAAAGAGTCTTACCTTTTTTTTCTTTACGGGGGACCTGGCGAGAGTGCACAAGTCTAGGTCTTGTTAATTTTTCTTTTCAATATCTAAAGAAAATTGAGAAATTCTTAATGAATTTATATTCAATATTTTCAAGCATGCCTAACTAGCAATTTCTGAATACTTTGCAATTTGGTATGAATATGTTTTCGTAATTTGCATCTTATTTATCTTTTCTTTTAAAAAAATAAACACTGTAATCTCCCTTTTATTTCAAAAAAAAAATCTGTTATTTTTAAATATTTATAAGGTCAAAACATATATACATAGGAATTCTAAAATTACACCTTAATAAATTTGTTTCTAAAGACTAAAGCACACAATTCTCCACTTACATTGCAACGAATATAACTACCGAATTTTGGATTAATCAGTACCGGATATTGGTTTAATATTGCAACCAAAATAACTTAAATCGATGAAAATTTGTAAAATTGGTATGAGATAAATTGTTTAAAAAATTAATTTATCAAGTTTCTTAACTTTATCAATATAAAATAACGTTCGATTTTGCTATTTTGTTCACATAAGTCATTTAATTTTGCCCAAGTTAACTAAACAATAAATTTCACCTAAATATTACCTAAACAATAAACATACATCACTACCATATATACTAATTTTATCTCTTCTTTCTAACAATTACATATATTACCACTTTTAATATTTTATATCATATATTATTGAAGATACAATCAATACTCATATCCCTTAAAACTCGGATAGTTTAATTATTTTTACATTTAAACACCAAAATTAGTGTTTTAATTTAAAACAAATATCTTTCTCTCAGAGTATGAGTTAGGGTAAAACTCAAACTCTAACTCTTTCTCTTTCCTTGATCAATCGAAATTTACTAAGAAGAAACACTCCATTAAAATGAATGTTCTATAGCTTATCAACACACACATCAAATTCTTAGCCTTTGATTTTCTCACACTCAATCAATCCCCCACAAATCCACCATTTTTTTCTCGCAAGGGGAGACACCTCTCGCACAAAGACAATGGGTATGGTTGTAAGCAGAGATTTCAAGCCCAATAGATTTATCAAATTCGATATTGGTGATGGTACCGATTGCATACCTTATATACTATATGGATCAACCAAGAAACTTCGCGTTACTTCTCCTGTCGGATTTAGGCACATTGAGCAACACCTGTAACACCTTGGACTTCGAAATGGGCTAAAAAGGGGTTCATAAAAGTCATCCATCAATTTTAAGTTTTGGGTCAACTTCAAACGATCATATCTCTCAGAACATTAGGAATTATGTGCCCCATGACCTATCAAATTAAAGGTCTTTGAGTCCTCTTTTCAACGCCACCAAGTATGCTTCATTTCAAGCTCGCAGTAAAAAACTATGCACGTTTTAGTGAAGCCTCTCTTTTAAGGCACCTCAATCATTTTTAGAGGAGGTAGTTTGGTCTTTTTTCCATCCCTTCTAAGCCTACCCACATTTTTTCTTCACCCAATTAAGGTCTAAACATTGTTAAAACAAATTTTCACGTTCTTTAACACTTCGAAGAATTAGAGCAAGGTTTCAATAGGAGAAAAAACTAGGATTTAAGCGTTCTTCAAGTTTCCATTGATTTCGCCAAGGACCTTTGTTCTTTCCAGGTATGTAAGGCTACTCACAATGTTCGACTTGTTCGTCCTTATGCCCTACATATCAATTTCATCAAGAAATCGTTACATCTAAATGATCCATTCGTAGTTCTTGATAATATTGAATTCAGTTCTTTAACAATTGAGGTTTGATTATTTTGTTTTGTGAATCTTATAGTGTTGTTCATGCTTAGTGTCACATGAGCCCTATTGATTTAGTAAATTTATGTTTTCTAAAGGAATTGTATGAAAGTTTTCATGTTGGTTTTGGGTTTGAGAAACAAGAAGATTTTAGGAACAATTTCCCAATTCTAAACTAATTTGAAGTCCTAATTTTAGCTTGAAAATTCGTCGGGGTGTTGGGGAGGCCCTGGGGTGGCGCGCCAAGCCTGGTCCCCAGTAGTTTAGTCCTTGGGGCGGCGCACCAACAGTGCGCTGTGCGCCTAGGCCTGGCTCCCCGCGTCAGCAGTGCACCAGGGGTCGCTGGCCAATCTCTCATTGTTTCATCCAATGCGCGTTCCTTTAAGTTGTGGCCACACTTCCCTTCCTTTTATAGGTTCCATTTACCTTTGAAAATTCCTGCATATCCTAATAACATGTTTTAGGGTACATTCATAACTAAAGTGAGTTTAAGAGAAAAGTTTAAGATCTCTATTTTCATAAAAATATAAGAGTTTTCAGTTGTGTATATATATATATATATATATATATATTGATCTTGGGCTTGAAACATAAGTCCACAAGTATACGTTTTAAATGTAAGTATGTCTGATGTTTTTGAAAATTACTTCAGTAAAGTAATTGCCCCTTTCTTTGTAAAGGGTTAATTGAACATAATTGATATTGAATATTTTTGGAAGTAGTATCGAGCATCGAGTTGGGTTAGAGTCTTTTATAACTCAAAAATCCCATAAAACTACGTAGCCATCGTATGATAGGATAACATTGATTCTTCATGCGACTCCTCACTTTCTCTGAGAAGGCATGTTAGATGGATCCATAGTTATAGTATCGTCCTATACCCGGCAAAGTATAGGATGACCCTTGCAACATGGGCGAAACGTTGTATCATTGCAAGGCTCATGATAATGGTTTTTTGTTAGAGAAACTTCCCACAAATAACGTATATTATTTTCATATTGCTTCTATCGCATATCTTATTGTAACGCTTAAAAGGTTTTTATTTCATTTTCATGCACTGATATAGCATCGAGTTGCTTGCAGTCTATCAGTGCAATTATTGTTTTATTCAGCCTTATTACATACTCGTGTATTCAATATACTGATGTCATTCAACTTGCATCTTTTATGATACATATGTTCATGATCATCAACATGTGTTTCGTAAAGATCACCCTACATTCGTAGACAATATTTGGTGAGGTCTCCTTGCTTCCGGGAGACTTCATTTTCATATTCGTTATAATAGCATTTTAGGTGTCGTGGGTCTTGTCCCGACATCTATCCTGAACCGTTAGAGGCTTCATAGATGGACATAATTGGATATTTTTCATTTTTTTTCTCAAGATGTTTATTTAACTTATGAATTATGTTAAGTATTTATAGAGAGTGTTTTAAAACTTCTCTTTGAATGTTTAAATGCTCATCTATTTAAGCTTCCACATATCTTTTAGAGTCATGTGATTCATAGTTAGCCAGATCAAGGGTTTGCTTGAGGATGAGAAATGGTTCTCGAGTGCCGGTCACTGTCACTCCCCGAGCCTACACCTTGACCGTGACTGGCAATCGAGAATCATTTCTGATCCCCATGTGAACCCTTGGCCTGGCTACATGACTTACATGATATTATAAAATATGTGGAAGCTTAAATAGGTGAACAATTGAACATTTAATAAAGTCTTAAAATATGTCTTTGTAGAATGGTTAACATGAACCATGAGTTAAACAGAACATCTTGAGAAAACAATGGAAACCATCTATTCAATCTATCTACGAAGCCTCTAACAGTGTGAGATGGATGTCGGGACAAGACCCACGACACCTCCTAAAGGTACTAACTAAAATGAAATGGATTTCCCCGAAAGCAAAGAGGCCTCACCAAATGTTGTCTGCGAATGGATATTGATCTCAACAATTCGCCTGTTGATGATCCTAAATACTTGTATCTGCATCATGAAACAATGCATGCCATGCAAGTTATCATAGACTGATTGGAAAATTATTATACCTAACTGTAACAAGACCTGATATAGCATATAGTGTACAAACACTTAGTTTCTACAGCAACAAAAAAAAAACGCACATGGAAGCAACTCTAAGGATAGTCAAGTATATCAAACAACATCCTGCTTAGGAATTCTCATGTCTAGCAACAAGAAATACTTAATTTCAGCATTTTGTGATGTTGAATGAGCATCATGCTATTTCACAAGAACATCAATTACAAGTTTTATTGTAAAACTAGGTGATTCACTCATCTCATGAAAGTCAAAGAAGCAAAATACAATTTCAAGAAGTTCAACAGAAGCTGAATATAGAAGCATGGCGACCACAGTGTTTGAACTGTTTGGTTAATTGGATTAATGAAGGATCTTGGAGTACAACTATAACTCCCAATATACATTTACAGTGATAGCAAGTCAGCAATTCAAATTGCTGCCAATCCAGTATTTCATGAGAGGACCAAACACATTGAAATAATTGATTATCATTTTATAATGGAAAAAATTCAGAAAGGATTGGTTAGAATAGAATACATATCAACCTAAGACCAGCCAACTGATATTCTTACAAAAGGCCTAAGCAAACTACAATATGAAAGTTCTCACGTCCAAGCTCGAAATGTATAATCCGTTTACCACTCCTAACTTGAGTGGAGCTGTTGGACAAAATGATGGTGTAAGGCCTAACGTAAACTGTGGTCCAATAACTTGCAGGGGCGGCTCAACACAATTCGAGGCCTAAAGCGAAATTTTTATTAGAGGCCTAAAATCTAATAAACTTTATCTGTATTTATTTATTTTTATAAATTTCAAGATGTAAATTACTACTTGATATCTTTTATATAAATGATTTTTTCAAATACTTTTTTAAATTATTATTTTTAAGTAAGATTTTATCAATTCAACATTGAAAAACATCCTTTTATTGAGACAATTATTATATGAATTAAGATTTTATCAATTCAACATTGAAAAACATCCTTTTATTGAGACAATTATTATATGAATTATTAACATAATTCTATAAGTAATAAGTTGATAAACTTTAAAGATAAGAGTTAGAATCATATAATCTGATTCAAAAAGTTGATAACTTGATATACCTACTTTAATATGAAAATTAACAAAGAAATAAAAAAAAATTGTAATGCACTTTGTTCAACACTTTTTGACTATTGATTCATATTTTTGAGAGTGTATTACTCTAACTATCAAAGATTTGAAGAAATAGAGTGCAAAAAGAGTTAAAAAGGATAAATAATGTGAGTGCTAGCGAAGAAAATGTAAGAATCTAAAACAATGTTTTCTTGATTTCTTCTATTTTAATGGGATTAAGATACAATTTTTTTTAATATTATTTGTAAAAATTTGGGGCCCAAAAAATTGGGGCCTAAGGCCAATGCCTTAAATTTTATAAGCAAGAGCCGTCCCTGATAACTTGATAAGCCTATATAATTGGATAGTGAGAACTAGTTAGTTAAAAAGATCCCAAGTGTACTCTGAATATATTTAAGACTTCTTCTCTAAACGATCGATTGAATCAATAAAAAAACTTCTCTCTTCTTGCCTTTTCTTCATTCTTGAATATCTTCTGTACAATAGTGACTGAGTTCAAAAATATTAAAATAAATTAAAACGTTAAAATTAAATGATATTTTTTAATTTATTATTTCAAAAACAATACACATATTTTTTTTTGAAAATAATTAAAAGTGAAAAGAAAATAAATTAATGAAAAAAGAGAAAAAATAAAATATTTAAAGTAATAAAGAAAATAAAATAAAATACATATTTTATAAAGAAAGAAATGAAAATAGTTAAATATATAAGTTTCAAGGTAAATAACTGTATGTACTAGTTAATTGTAAATAAAATAATTAAAAATATATATGTCCAGTTTATTAGTTCTTTCACTTGCCTTCAAGAGAGTGTGCACACTCTCTATCATGTCAGTTTTTGGGGTGTGTTTATTCCATTTTAAAATATTTTAGGGGATAACATATTTTATAAAAAAAGAAATGAAAATACTTAAATATATAAGTTTCAATGTAAATAACTGTGTGTACTAGTTAATTGTAAATAAACTAATTAAAAAAATATATGTCTAGTTTATTAGGTCTTCACTTGTTTTCAAGAGAGTGTGCACACTCTCTTTTGTCATGTCAGTTTTTGGGGTGTGTTTATTCCATTTTAAAATATTTTAGGGGATAATAAGATCCTAGTTAAGTTTAGATGTGTCCTTAAGATTTCGGTCATAATTTAGAGGGTATTTATGCTTTATTTTAAAAATAGAAAATGACTTTTGTGGAATAAATTTAAAGTTCGTTAATTTTTATGTGGTATGATATTTTTGTGTGATAACTCTTAAGATTGAATAATTTTTATGTAACATAAAATAAAAAAATGATTTTTATTTATGTAATAAACACAAAACTAATGACAACCAAGATCAGTCTTTTCTTCCTTACTCTGCAATCCCTCAAGTATAAATTTTTAATGAGATAAAATTGCAAATTACAAAGCACCACAGATTAAATTAAACTGGAGAATATAATGATGCATATAGCTTAATTAATTAACCTTGCAAAAAATTGTGTGCTTCAGTCTTTAGAAGCAAATTTAATAAGGTGTAATTTTAGATTACCTACATATATGCTTTTCCCTCATAAACAATAATAAATATAATAGATAAATAAAGAGATTAGGGTGCAAATCATTTTTATTTTAAATTTAGATATA
This sequence comes from Solanum gracilifrons, assembly GCA_029582605.1. Taxonomy (NCBI): domain Eukaryota; kingdom Viridiplantae; phylum Streptophyta; class Magnoliopsida; order Solanales; family Solanaceae; genus Solanum; species Solanum gracilifrons. Next base: position 24,706 of record JAJOOH010016974.1, read on the forward strand.
TAGATAGAACAAGGTGCAGATTACAAAAAAATTGCATACATAAGGGTGCAAATTGTAAAGTACTCAGAAATTGCTAGTTAGGTTTACTAGAAATTTCCAATTTTCTTTAGACATTGGAAATAAATATCATCAATAATATTAATTAACAAAACTTAGATTTGTGATTTCTCACCAGGTCCCCCATAAAGAACATAAAGGTAAGACTCTTTATCACTCTCCAGTCGTTCAAAAATAGCCTGGTACATTTTAGGATTATCGATATGTATGGTCACTTTATCCACTTGATTCACCGTTCCTGTCTCATTTAGAACTGTAATACTTCTACAAAATGCGTCATAAAGATTGTCTCCGATTGGAAAATAACTTGATCCCATAGGAGGTTTAGGTACACCTGGTGGACTATACACGACTCCTCCCCATTCAACATTGGTAGCAAAGCTTGCCAAGCCTGTAAAGATTTGTTGCGGCCAAAATCCAACTTGGTCGTAGTTGTCTGACAATAAAAGCCACCAATTTCCACTGTCCAAATCCTTATTTTCAAAAAATAAATGTTAATGTCAAATAATGTTTATGTGCTTTTCCAAATAAACAACCTTTTACTTATAAAAAACTTTGATATAAATTCTAACTATATAAGACAAAGAAACTAAACACATAAAATATACCTGTTCAATGTATATTCTTCCCTCAAATGTAGTGCCTCCACGGTGTGCAACACTATTCATGAGTGACATATCAAGAGGTATCTCAGTGTTTACGTGTACAAATCCAGAGCAGAGGGTATTGAAACAATGTGTTTTATCAACCTAAAAATAGAAATATATAACTAACACATATATCTTTTTAATTCGAAGTTAATAGTTAAATGAAAAGATGTACCACTTTCATGCGCACTCACGATATAAATCATAAAGGTACATAAGATAAGTTACCTGAGTATGTATAAAAAGCCTAGTTTTGCTATCTCCATATAATGTTGGGTCCACCTAAAATACAAAATATATACAATTAAGTGCGAGTTAATTTACTGATAAAATGATTATTTTTTTCTTAAATAAAACTTATAAGTTTCATCTTAGAGATACAATATTTAATCCTTATCACATCTCATTCTCATGAAACAATTAAATTACATATGTAAACGGACATGTTAAACTTACTCTCCAACCAACTTGTAAGATTTCTGAGCCTTTTTGAATTTTTAGCCGACATGCACTATGTTGACGACCATCAACTTCAGGATTGTAAAAATTAGTTAGCATGCCAGCGCCCCTAAACTTGTTATTTGCATCATATGGAGTTCGCGCTATTGCAACCTAAATATAATAAATACATAATTTTATTAACTCATATAAGATATCCAAACCTAAGAAGCCCCTTGTTATAAATTAGATATACAAGATTAAAAAAAAGTTGTTTTCTTAGAGTACGTTAGATCAACATATTAGAAACTTTTCAAAATGAATTGAAACTGAAAGATAAAAGTATGATAAAATTTTCATAGTCATGTAATGTACCTTATATCCAGATGTGTATCTTTCTTTTGGCTCACTATTGTTGTTGCTCTGCATTAGATAATATTGCAATATATGAGTTTTTCCATGATGATTAGTGTAAACTTTTTATGTTTGTGCATCAACAATTTTTCTTATCTCTATATAATACATGGACTCTTTAAGTAATGAATTATTCAAGCAAAAACAGTAAGTTGTTCATAAATTATCTTACTACATCAAATGTGGCATCTTCTGGTGGCGGCAGATGTCTTTGTCTTAAAATGTCATCTTTCGTAGTTCTCTTAATAGGAACCGTTCCAAAAGGACAACCTCCATCTTTTGACCATATTGACGATGACCAGCTACTTGTTGAGTCACTTGAATTTTTCTTTATACTTGATAAAGTAGGTTTCATCTGTTCCACCGAATGTTTAGTTATATGTCAACAATATCATATTCTTGTTTAATAAAACGAAGAGAAAACGGAAAGAGTGTAAATATATACCTTAGGATGAAAATTATGGTCCTTCAACAACGGGTGATCAAATGCATGTTGTTTGTAGAAATCTACACAATCATATATATCCCCATACTTAGTCTGCAAACAAAAAATTATTCGTGAACCAAATAATTTGAATAACAGTAACACGTCTTTCACCTAATCGAGTCATTTCGGTTCAAATCCTTTGTTTAAACTATTATCTACATCAATGTAAATAACTAGTGGGGAATAAGAATAAAATTAGTTCAAATTTGTCTTCTCTTTAAACATTGAAATTCTTTTTCAAAGCATCCAAAAGCAAGAACAGGTTATTTTTTTATTTTTTTACTAAAGGTAAATAAGAATTTTAACAAAATATATTTAGGAGTGATATCATGTACAACTAAAATTGTGGGATTAAAAATATTTTTAAAACAAATATATGAAAGTAATTAATTATCTAATCATAGTTAAAACTTATCTGCAATTTATTAAATCTCAACCATTGATTTAAATCTCTGAGATGTGTCTCTCATTTAAATAAGAATTTGGGAAAATGAAGAAAATAAATTAGAGAGAAGCCAAATCCGAATAATTTAATAGATTAACTTTTAACTTGAGATGTTTCCCTTTTCCTATATAGAAAAAAAAAGTAGTACACTTTGTTTGATGGTAAGAAATTGAATTTTATGGCCACTTACAATTTTCAAGTACAACAAAAAAATTGAAAAGGGGAAAAGAATGTAAGATCTACTTTCCAGAAACTATGTGAGGATAAAAAGTTCCACTTCAAAATCAACATTTTCAAATAAAAATAATAATGCTTCAAGAGATTTATGAGCACAATGAACTCAAAAAGAATACTATACCTGAACAATTTTGATTGCTGGCTTGTTTAAGAGTTCAAATTGTTTTTCTAACTCCACGTCTTTTGATTTGGAGAAAATCCTCTCTCCTTGTACTCCATCATAACTCAAAAGTAAATATAGCATCAACAAGATTTTTTGATGCATCCTGAATTTATTTATTTTTATAGGTATGAATGTAAGGTGTTTTTGAAAAATCATACAATGAGGAAGACCCTTCATAGAGACGAAGTTGACTATTATATAAGATATTGAATTTAAGCATGATTAACATAATTTAAAAAGATTTTTATTTAGTAAATGTCTATTGCTCATTAGTAAGTTTTAACTAATAGCCAAAATGGCAGTCTAACATAGATTTGAATAGAATTAATTCATGAGGCTTGATGATTTCGCATTTATGTAATATCCAAAAAAGAACATTTGACCATATGACTATATATATCCACCTAATATCCAAATTTTTTTTTACCATATGACTGGTCATATCTAAAATGTTCATGATTTAAATAAAATCAAACTAAATAAAATAATCGAACCAAAAAGATTTTTATTGATACTTGGTTCGTGTTTGGTCATGCCTGATTTTCTTTACTCTTTGCTTTTTATCTAATAAAAGTGAAAAATTTAAATTCATGTAGGTATATTAATATTTGATCCATTTGCTAATTACAATAATTTCTTAAAATTTGTACCTTCCAGATACATAAGTCACCATCCGAATACATTAATTCTAATACAAGAAAATCTTTCTGTTGCGCTAAAAAGGGAATAAAATCTGAAAATTAATTAAATCTCATAAACTATAAATACGTTTCTTCTTATTCTCAATCATACAGAGGCAAATCCTAACAAAATGAAGAAGTTCAAAATTTCAAATTGCTTTCCCATTCAACGAAGAAACCTTTCAGATTTGATTAAAAACCGTTTGTCAAAATTTTGGGTAAGCAGGGTGAGTTATGAAGGATACAAAAGTGATGGAATTGTTGTTGGACAAACGATTTCTTTTTGAATCTTCAAGTTCATCGAAGATCCTTTCAGTTTTGATTCAAGATTGTCAAAAATTTGAGATTCAAGATTCTTTCTTCTCCCAGTTCATTGAAGATCCTTTCAATTTTAATTCAAAATTATTGAAAATTTTGAGATTCAAAATTCTTCTCCTAGTTTATTGAAGATCCGTCAAATTTTTTGAGAAGATACATCATGAATATCTTTGCTACTTACTATTTTACTATTTATGTATCTTGTTAAATTGATATGTATTGTATTTATACTAGATACATTAAATAAATAATAGTTACCCATAAGATGTTAGATTTGAGATCGATATATCGTGTGGTAGTTGCTATGTAATTGATGCATTTAGTATAAATTCGAATTTTCGTATCATATCTAAAAAAAATTAGTGCATGATACATTATTAATTATGTATCTCGTTTAAATTGATAAGTATTGTATTTATACTAGATACATTAAATAAGTAATTGTTGCCCATAAGATGTTAGATTTGAGATCGATACATTACCGTGTGGTAGTTGCTATGTAATTGATACATTTAGTATAAATTCGAATTTACGTATCATATCTAAAAAATTAGTGCATGATACATTACTATTTATGTATCTCGTTTAAATTGATAAGTATTGTATTTATACTAGATACATTAAATAAGTAATTGTTGCCCATAAGATGTTAGATTTGAGATCGATACATTACCGTGTGGTAGTTGCTATGTAATTGATACATTTAGTATAAATTCGAATTTACGTATCATATCTAAAAAATTAGTGCATGATACATTACTATTTATGTATCTCGTTTAAATTGATAAGTATTGTATTTATACTAGATACATTAAATAAGTAATTGTTGCCCATAAGATGTTAGATTTGAGATCGATACATTACCGTGTGGTAGTTGCTATGTAATTGATACATTTAGTATAAATTCGAATTTACGTATCATATCTAAAAAATTAGTGCATGATACATTACTATTTATGTATCTCGTTTAAATTG
>JAJOOH010016975.1:0-28399 GCA_029582605.1 Solanum gracilifrons
TACCGACCTCCAGAGGTCGGAATTTAAAAAAATGAATAGTCCGACATAAAATAAAAACCGACCTCGAGAGGTCAGTAAATACCGACCTCCAGAGGTCGGTATTGAATAGCGACCAAGCTTTTTCCGACCTAAGCTGGGATGTTGGTTTTAGGTCGGAATTTCAGGGAATACCGACCTCCGGAGGTCGATATTTATAGGTCGGTATTCATTGTTTTTTTAGTAGTGGACAATGTTCTTCAAATATAATAGTGAAAACTTGATTAGATGGTCAAAACTACAAGGATGCTTCAAAAACACCACAAAATCGAAGAAATCTTTAGCTAAAATTAGGATTTACAGATGAATTTTTTCGATTAGGTTTTGGTGTTCTTAGAGAAAGGAAACGGGTGGGTGAAATAAATGGACTAGGGTAAAATAAAATGGATTTGGGTGAAAAGAATCGGGTTTGGGTCAAATGAATCGGATTGGAGTCTTTTATTACATGGCTTAACTAGGAGGCGAGTGGCTCTCATTCTAGGCATAATGTCCTGGGTTGGGTGACGGAAGGGGGAAATAAATATACTTTTATGTACTTAAGGTGTGTAATAGGTCACCCCATTAGTTAAAGTGTGTAAATGACTTTTGGGTATACGTTTAGGGGGGAATTTATGCCTTTTGCCTAAAATGAAATTAATCAAATTACATGACCAAGATATAAATGTTTTTGTCTTTTATTAATAATATTAATGAATTTATTATTTCAAAGAATAATAAAATTAAACTAATTAAACATAAATACACTCCTTGATTTATGCCTTATATTAAGAGGTTTAATTAATTTAATTTTTCAGAATTAATTGTCCAAAAATCCTCAATCACTCCTTTTATTAAGGAAATTAGTTACAACCAATTAATTTAAACAAATAAAATATGTATCTTGATTTTAAAATTCGACAGATACATGTATCTCGTAGATTCAAACTCATGTATCCTAAGAACGAAATATGGTAAAAGGAGTAATATTTGAAACTATCGGAAATCTTCATAATTATGACCTAAAGTAGTGGGATTTATGTAGTTTGCCAGAAGAAAAAAAAAAACACTTAAACTAAGCTTATTAACAAGACTCTTGAGATATTGGGCTTTCCTAACAAGCCCAATAACCACTAAAAGAAAGACCCAACTTGAATAAGGATAAACAGACCCGACTATATCGATACAAATAGTCCCTATTTCATATTACATGAATGCAAAGATGATCTATGAATTACTCGGTATACGTTAGAGCATGCTCCAATCACAAAAGTATTTTCTTGATTCAGGATAAAAATCACTTTCTTCGTGACAATTTTTGTCTCGAAAGGAGTCTTTTTCACTATTTAGTATGTTTGTCAATTTCAATATTCTACGTAATTTCAAAAAAACCGACGGTATAAACTTTATTACTTTAGAACTTAATTAAGTGACTTTATTTTAATTTTTAAAATTATCTTCTATATTCTATTTATTTATTTTATTAGATACATGTATCTGTCACACTTTTATATATATATATATACTAGTTTTTCGACATGTGCGTCGCACGTGATTATCAATTCAAAAAATTTAAGCGGAAATTTGAATAATAAGGTTTGCACAAAATAATATTGCAGATTCTTTTGTGAATATTTAATGTGGATCGTCATATATATCTCTTATTCACACAAAGCTATGAAGATGGTCAATGAAAAATTTTATTTGTTAAATGCAATAATGTATATATTTTTTGCAATTTGATGAGGTTCAATCATGTAATTCGTCATATCTCACCAATATTACCTTATAAATGATATTTTTTGTGTATTTTTCTTGTCATCTAACCAGATGTGCTTTGCACGTGTATTCCACTTAATATGTTTAGATGTCATATGAACATGTTGAGAACAACTACATTTTATTTTTAGAACTATTTTTGTATATTAATTCTTATTTTATAAGTTATAACATAATAAATGACATTATTTTTGTTGGCTCTCATATTTGACTTCTCGATTGACTGTGTACATAAATCACAGATAGTTATTGGACTGTCCATAGTTAACTAAGAATGGTTTCCTTCTTTTTTATCGAAAAACTAAAAACTAAAATTAAAGAATATATTCTATCTGTTAAATCATATATATAATTACCTTATCTTACACCCAACAAATATATAGTTCATATACTTGTAAACAAATTTCAATTTATTAAACCAAGCGTGATTCGTCAAAGGAAAAATAACACCACTGTGTTATCACATATATAGGGGCGGTATAATAATATGAATTTTTTTTTGTCAAAATTTAATATAAGGAAAGATGAAAGATAAAAATAATTAATGTAACAACTATGAGAATTCATAATATTATAACTAAAGAATGTAAAAAAGTGTGAATAAATTTTTAAATAATTAGTAATAAAATATACTTACATAAATAATAGAACTTTTAATTAATGTTACAATTTTTTTTTTTTTATAGTTATTAGATTTTAATTTAGTGTAGGGACAAAATGAAAATGTTTATTCCATATAACTGAATATAAAATTTATTTTGTTAATGTTAAATTTTAAATGATTCATATATATTCACATATTTTCACATTTGGTGTGAGTTTTTTGTTAAAAAAAAGAACTCTGAAATTTTTAAAATAATATATTTTGAAGTTAGAAGATCTTGTTAATATATTTTAAAATAATATATATTTGCATTAATGGAAATATATAACTCACAAAAATTATTTACTAAATAAATAATAAAAATTAAATGAATACAGACTTCAACTGGCGTTATTAAAAGTCATATGAACTTTTCTTCGTCGAAAATACTGAAATATTAAGAAATAGTATCATAGTAAATCAAATGGGCAATATTTAGATAGTAATAACTATTTTGAAGTAAACTTCTTGGCAATCTAAATCACATAACTAACATTGATAAATAAAGTCATTTTTTTGTATTGAGCATCAAAAAAATAAACCATGACAATGCTCTACTCTTGAGAAGTTTAATAATTTTGGAAAAAGATATTGAGAAACAAATATCTACATCACAAGAGAAATTGTTAACAAAAACAAATGAATTTAGACTACAATAAATATTAAACTAATACAAACTTCAACTGGCGTTATTACAACTCATATGAACTTTTTTCGTCGAAAATACTGAAACATTAAGAAATAGTAAATCAGTAAAACTAAAGGGCAATGTTTATATAGTAATAACTATTTTGAAGCAAACTTCCTAATATATTTTAAAATAATATATATTTGCATTAATGGAAATATATAACTCACAAAAATTATCTACTAAATAAATAATAAAAATTAAACAAATACAGACTTCAACTGGCGTTATTAAAAGTCATATGAAAAAACACAAATCGTGACAATTCTCTAACTCTTGAGAAGTTTAATAATTTAGGAAAAAGATATTCAAAAGCATATATCTACATCACAAGAAAAATTGTTAACAAAAACAAATGAATTTAGACTATAATAAAAATTAAACTAATACAAACTTCAACTGACGTTATTACAAGTCATATAAACTTTTTTTCGTCGAAAAATACTTAAATATTAAGAGATAGTAATACATCAGTAAAACAAAAGAACAATGTTTATATAGTAAAAACTATTTTAAAGCAAATTTCTTAACAATCTAAATCACATAAGTAGCATTGTTCAATAAAGTCATTCTTTTGTCATGAGCATCAAAAACACAAATTGTGACAATTCTCTAACTCTAGAGAAGTTTAATAATTTTTGAAAAAGATATTCAGAAGCATATATCTACATCACAAGAGAAATTGTTAAAAAAACAAATAAATTTAGACTATATCATGTTAACTTCATATATTGGAAAATTACATACTAATATATGTAACTAAGCAAAAAAATAGTTATTATATCATCAAAATTATTTTCATCATGTACTCGAGGTTAAGAATATACCCTCTTAGGATAGAACAATTTACTTCATCTGAATAGTGGTACTTCATATTCCGCTAAACTTTGAACTTACTCAATGACAATAAATCACACGAATTTTTTTAAAATGCAAGAAGAAGAAGAGTTAAAGATAAAAAAAAAAATTGTTATTGAAAAATGAGAGAAAACCCCTCTATTTATAGTTAACAAAAGGTAGTATGAACAAGTGCACTTTTTGTGTCTTATCTTAAAAGTCATGATCTTTTGGAGAAGTCACAACCCTTTGGAAAAGTCACAACTCCTTGAAAAAGTTACAACTCCTTGAAAAAGTTACGATTCATCGAAAACTCACAATCTTTTGAAAAAAGTCACAACTTATCAGAAAAGTCACAACTCATAAAAAAAGTCACAACCTAAGTTAGGGATATTATAGTAATTTAACATTCAAATTAGGAGTTCATGCTTTTAAGGTAAATGTAACTTTTTCAGATACGCTATATACAAACACTACATTAAAAATGATCTTTAGCGGCAATTAATTAACGGCAATAACTTAACTAATGTCGGTAAAGGATTTAACAACTCTTTATAACACTCTTTATTAATGTGTCTATTTATTGCCACTAAAAGTTGTTTTTGTTATAGTAAAAGTACAAACATGATTCATATGTATCTAGAATATACTAATTCTTTCGTTCACCTCTATCCTATTTTTCCCGCGTCTCTATATATTTTGAATGTATTTGATATCCTAGATATATGTATTTAATGTGATTTTTATGAAATACACTCTCTCCCTTGCCTCGGCCGCCTTTCTCCTATCTTGCTTGTCTCTTTTTATTTGTATTTCAGAACGTGTTCTTTGATACGTGTATTTGAGGTTAAATATAGAGTGGTCTATCTAACTTTGACATTTGATACAAAAATTTAAATTCCATTTACTTTTTAAATTTTATGTCCAACCAAATTAAAACACTCGGAAGGCATCCGATATAGGAAAAATATTGCTAACTGATTAACTTAAAAATAATATACATATAATTTTGCATATAAATAATACATACAATTTGGCAAAAATAATACTACCATATTTGATAATTGATTAGAAATATGTATAAAGTTAATGTAGTATTTAATTTACAATTTAAAACCTACATGTATATAAATTATTAGAAAATATGTATAATTCTATATAGAATAGAAAAAAAAAACCTAATAAATAAATAAACAATACGTAAATAACTATACCAGACCCTTCATAAATTAATACATAATTTTTTGTTTGTATTGTATTATTACATTGTAGATTAGGCAACAAAATAAGGAAGAATTACATAAAATAGCCACTAACCTCTTCTCCTAATAAAATAAATAAATGAATTAAACATACAAAAAATACTAAACTGATCAGGAAATAGCCACTAACCTATCTCTAGGTTTTAACTTAATTAAAACTCAATTAATACATTATCATCATCAGGTGTAGGGATAATTAACCACTCATCTATAAGATTATTAGTTGAATCCATCTTTAATCCATCTTGTAATTGACTAAGCACCTTTGAATTTTCCATCAAAATATTATCTTCAACAGGGAAGTATTTTTGTAAGACTACTTCACTACTACTCTTCTTCACATCCAACGACTTAAGAAACCCTAGCCACCAATCGAACTCGGAAGAAGATGGCGGTGGAGGTGGAGGCGGAGGCGGAGGTGGTGCTGTATGTATTGCCGGAGCCGTTGTAGACCATGTTGGTTGAGGAATAGGCATAGATTCCACTATTGAGTAATAATATTGCTGCGAATTTACTGTAAAAAAAAAACAAATAGAAAGTAAGAAGAAAAAAGAATAAGACTTGTTTAAATTTGTTTGTCTTTACTTGTTTCTTAATTGACTTTTGAAATAAAAATGTCTTTCTTTTTATTTAATTTTAACTTTCTACGTGATCGAAGTATATTCTAATTAAAGATCAAGATTAGAAGATTATAGAACATATTAGTACATTCTAAAATGTACTAGATTTAAAAACATTTAATTTTTTTTTTTTTACTTTCTTAAAATTTATGAAAAATCAAAACTAGACAACTAAATTAAAATTAAGACATACAGAGTAACAAATGAGGTCGAATTTGTAGTGTTGAAAGAAAGCTATTTAGAACATGTATCAAATTTCATTTCTCAACATGTCTAGTTGCTACTTATTTTTGTCATTTAATTTGATGGGGGGAAATTCCACTTCACATCTACTACTATTTCTAATCCATGAATTATTGGAATATAACATACCATTTGACAAAAGTATTGAGAAAAAAATATTTAAAAGTACTTTTTTGTATTACTCTTTTGATTATTTTCAAACTAGCTATTTTCTAAAATATGTAAGTAAGTTGAAAAATCTTACTAAATAAAGGATAAATATAAATGTAATTGGTATTTTGAGTATTGTTACCTCTTTGACCCAATAAGGCATAATTGTTTGGGTTATTAAATGATGAAGATCTATGAAGGTGTAAAGCATGAACAATTTCTCTTCTAGCTTCAGCCATATCTGTATAAGAGTTAATGATTGGAGCTTTTCTTGTATGATATTTCCTAATCCTTTTTCTTGGTGAAATCATTTTCTTTGAGTCCATTATTCTTGTTTCTCTGCAAGTCTGTGCAGTTTCTTGGGAAGGGAGGTAATAATAATAATTATAAGCAGAGGGGTGAGTATAGTGAATAAATGAAATGAAACAAGAGAGGAACAAGTGGCATAGTAAATGAGAAGGAAAAGATGGGTCAGCAGCATGCAGTAACACCTGTTTCCTCCTTTGACACACTGCTACTATACCTTAATTTTGTTTTGGCATAATACATAAATAAGACCCTTAACTTGGGTTCAAATTATAACTTTGACCTTTAACTTTGATAATGCACAAAGAGACACTTTAACTATCCAAAATTTAAACAAAAAAACACTCGAATATTTCAGGCAAAACACGTGATATACAAATGCTCTGACATAGAAAAGTTAACCACTCAGTTGCTGCCAACTAACTAAAATAAATACATCTAGATTTTAAAATTAATAAAAATAAACTATAATATAGAATAAGGTGAAAGTGAAAACAAACTCATTTTTAGGAAAAAAAAAATTAGTACGCTCTTCTTCTCTTTCTTCTAAAACAAAACCCTAATCTGAATTTCTAAAATTCATGCCCCTTATATTCAAATTAAAGAAAAAATTGTTCAAGATATGTGCTAAAATTTCATATACTTGAACGGCAATCTATTCTTCTTTCTCAATTTAGTCATGGTATCAAGGTTCAACATTTTACAAACAAGAATTTGCATATTGTTGGTCAAATGCTCAAGCTAATATGAGAATCACTAGAGGAAACTAATGTTTTTGTTGCAAAATTATTTCAGAGCAGCCCATAAATATGGGAAGACATGAGAATCAATGAACTTCTCCTTCTTTTCTTTAGTTTAAAGTGTATTTGTGCTTTAAGTTGTCAAATACTTAATGGAAAAAAAGGGTGTTTTGTGTATTGTGATTGTCATAGTGAATAGCAAATTACAATTATGAATTTTTGGAGGCCAAAAAATGAACATACAGTGCTAAAAATTATTAAGTAAAATGGTGCACTTAAAGTGTTTGGTAAATTGTCTGAATGATTTTTTCAGAGATTTTTGTCAAATTTGAGTAGCAATCTGATACCTAATCAAAATGTTAGGAATCCCTTAAGTGTGAATCAGATTCATTGATCGAGAACCTTCAAACTTATATTGCATTCGACTTTTACAAGTGTATACTCACCCATCTTGCCAAAAACAAAAAACTTCATTATAATTTTTTTCGCAATAACAAAAAATTAATTAAATGTCACTTGCTTTTTGCAGTGAACAACAAATAATGCAAAAAAGAGGGGAAAATTGTTGAAAAAAATAGAAAGAGGGTTTAATTGTCCTTTCAATGTTTTTTTAACTATTGGGCCCCTGGATTTTTACATCTGACGCACCTAATTTGAGTGTATTTCACCCATTTTGCCAGGTAGGATCCGAGTGTTTTTTTATTTAAGTTTTGGATAGTTATAATGCATATTTGTACACTCACAAAGTTAAAGGTCAAAGTTATAATTTGAATCCAAGTTAAGGGTCCAATTTATGTATTATGCCTTTTGTTTTTTCATAGTTATTAGAGTCTGACCATTTTTAATTTGCGTCCTATAAGGCTCTATTAGGAGGAAGCGCATTTTAAAAATTTTTCTTATATACAAAACACGAATTTGAGACCTCTGATTTAGAGAAGAGCAATCCTATTCACTATACCATATCCTTTAATGGTTATTCCTTAAATTTTTATTATTTTACTTTTCCTTTTCTTCTCCTTCACTTTTTGGTATTTGCGTGTCGACTCAATCTATCTCTATATATAATAGGAGAGGTGATAATATCATGTGTTGACACAACAAAATTATAAAAATTATAGATTAAAAAAATTAAGAAAGTATTAATTAAAATCAATTATTGGTCATTTTTAAACGTATTCTTTTTAAAATTTAAAAGTTACCACATTTAATATAACTCTTCTCTATCCTTTTTATTTTTTCTAAAAATAATGTTTGACTTCTTTTGGACTCTTAATTTTATTCTAATCAGAATATTTATTTTTATCCCATGCATTTGTGTGTAGGGGTGACAATTTCAGCTCATATACGTGAAATAGATCCATTTTTCTCATATTAAATTTAAAAAAATTAAAAATTTAGTTTGGGGTTGGGGGAGGAGGTGGTGGGGGTATAGGGTAGAAAAAAAATTCTTTTTTTTGCATGAAAAAATTATTTAAAAAAAATAAATAATATAGGGGTGAGGTGTGTGGTAGGGGTTGAGGTATTAACAATTTAGCTTTGATTTAATATTTTTTGGCTTTAGGAGATTAAAGTGGGTTACAACCATTTTACTCAAATCATATTTGACCAAATCCATATTTTATATGAGTTGATTATGATCCAATCCATTTTAACTCAATCCATCCAAATTCGATCCAATCCACCCATTTGCTACCCCAATTTGTGAGTAAGTGGGGTAATGAGGTGAGTGTAGTATATGTCAGTTTTCTTCAGGGGTGTCAAAATAATATGAAAAATCGATCGAACCTAATCGAATAGAATTGAACCAATTTATAGTATTTTTTAAAATAAAATCGTGGATTTTATTTCAGAAAAACTACATAAAAGGGACATAAAACCTAAAATAATTACAAGTTCATACCCAAATCCAAAGTAATTCCTGATATACACATTCTCTCATAAATAATTACAGCCCATACCCCCCTCCCCTTCATTTCGGGTCACTTTCTTATTCAAGCCCAATCAATTTATCACTTAACTGTTCGACCACTTATTCAAGTCCACCCGATTTATCGCCCAACCGTTCGACCCACTTTCTTATTCAAGCCCACCCGATTTATAGCCAAACCTTCCTACTCATGTTAAACTAAGTGGAGCAACATACAATGATTTTAACTACAAGCAGCACTACCGTCATTTGCAGTTTCTTCTGTCATTTTGGTGATTCTATTTTGTCATTGTCAGTCAAAATTACTCAACTTTGTGTTTGGTAGTTCTTCTCCTATTCCATTTATATTGATTTTTGTTTTCAATACGCTTACTTTTGAATCATTTTTTTGCTTGATTTTTCGAATTGTTTCCAATGGGTTGTAAAAACATAGCAACTAATCGTTGGTGGGGTCATCGTTCATTTATGCAAGTTTTGTTGACAGTGGTAATAACAATTATAATGTAGCTGGCCAGGAGTCGAGAGTTTCTAGCATGTCTGGGCCAAGTTTTTTGATTAATTTGGATGCCTATAGAGAAGATAGTATTGGCTTTAACGAAGGAATCGACCATGGAGATGTTAATGTTGGAACTAAACCCAATCTAGTTGCATGTGTTGACAAGCCTGGTCAAAAACCTAATAATGTGGGTGGCAAAATTCGGTTGATTTGAAGAGGAAGGGGAAGGCACTCGTGGTTTGTGATGAACAATTAATGAAAAACAAAATATTGATAGTCGTTTCGATCCTTCTAATTTGATGAAGGAATTGATCAGTATTCTCATTTGAAGGTATCATGCTTAAATCGTGTTTTTTTTTTGATAAATTAATTTGATTTTTGATTGGTTAGATATTGATACTGTTATTGTTACTATATCTTATATTGTTTGGTATCACGTGTTTGTTCAATTTGATCATACTATTAGAGTATCATATGTTATGTTTTATATCATGCATGAGTAATGATATGTTTATCCTCTTTCTGTTTCTTGATTATTTGTGTATTTGAACATTTTAGTGTTTGTTGCTTTTATTACTTTTTTGTATTATTCAAGTATCATATGTTGTTTGGGTATCAAGTATTTGTTCATGTCTGGATATGCTTTATGCTTAGTTTTATGATTTACTAAAATGTTTGTTTCGGTACATTGTTTGTGTTTTAAAGTATTAGACTTTGTATTCCTTACATTGACTAATTTTATAGTGTATTGTATGTTCGAATTGATCATACTATTAGAGCACCATATGATGTGTTTCGTATCATGCATGAGTACTGGTATCATATATTTTGTTGGTATCATGCCATAACAGTATATGAATATTTTTTATGGTATCATTGATTATTTTGCATAGGGTATTGTTTCTCATATTTCTGTTATTTGATGATACCAGTGGAGTGTTATTAGTTATATTCATATCACGTATTACTTTAGTTTGATCATTTTTGTGGATCATATTATTAGAAAACTGGGAAGAAATCAAGATAAACACAGAAGAGTTTGGGAGGTAGTAAACTTCTCACTAAACTGAAACAATGAACAGCCTTTATAAAGACAATACACATCCTACATTATCTCAGCCGCTAAGCCATAAAAGAAATTAAAATTGACCTACTAAGTCACACGTTTCCAGTAACTTGGAAATAGCAACCATATAGCCTTAAAACTAGGAAAGCAGAAACTAGCTTAATTAATTAAAATATCTAACAAATGCTCCCTTAAACTGATAAGTCTACGACTTCAGCTTAATAACATCATTCACCGTAGCTCTCCCTTAAAGTGCAAACTCCGAGTAGCTTCCTTAACTTTCTGAATGTTGCCAGCTTGAGGGACATAGTGAAGATATTAGCAGCTTAGTCTTTACTTCTACAGTAGACAACATCAATAACTTTCTCCTTCATGACATCTATCAGGAAGTGAAACTTAACATCTATGTGTTTGCTCCGTCCATGCAATACTAAATTCTTTGAAAGCTTAATCGCTGAGCCATTGTCGCAGTAAATCATAATTGATTCTTACTGTCGAACATGAATCTCAACCAATATCTTCTTCAACCAAATTGCTTGGGTAGCGCACACAGTTACAACTACAAACTATGCTTTTGTGGAGCACCAAGAAACAACTCCAGATCCAAGCATAAACACATAGCCTGAAGCGATTTTCTTGTCTTCTTTATCTCTAGCAAAATCACTATCTGTAAAGTCAATGAACTCTGACTTGCCTTCTTTCTTGTATAGAATACCATAGTTAGTGGTACCTTGTAAATACCTGAGAATTCTTTTAGCAGCCAACAAACGAATCTCTTTTGGGTGCTCCATGTACCTGCTAACAAGACTAACAGAATACATTATGTCAGACTTGATGATTGTTAGATATATCAGACATCTCACGAGTTGTTTGAAAAGAGTGTTGTCAATCTTCTTTCCTATATGATTCTTTTCCAGCTTCCGTCCCAACTCTGTTGGTGTTGTGACAGAATTGCAACTTTGCATTTCAAATCTCTGTAATATTTCCTGGACATATTTCTTTTGTGAAATAAAAATTTCACTACTTGATTGCTTTACTTCAATGCCCAGAAAGTAATGCATCAAGCCAAGATCAGACATATCAAACTCGGTCATCATGGATAGCTTAAATTTTTCAAGAAAATCAGGATCACTCCCAGTATAAATCAAATCGTCTACATATAAAAATACAATCACAAGTTTCCCATCCTCAAGTTTTGTATAAAGTGTATGCTCGTATGGACATTTTCTAAAAAATTTCAAATTAAAATATGCATCAACACGACTATACCAAGCTCAGAGAGCTTGTTTTAGCCCATATAAAGACTTTTTCAATCTATAAATTTATGCTCACTTTCATGCATCACATAATCAGGAGGTTAATCAACATATACATGCTCTTGCAACTCTCTGTGCAGAAAGGCTGAGTTTACATCAAGTTGATAAATCGGCCAATTGTTTTGAGCTGCCAATGCCAACACCAATCGAATGGTATCAAGTCTGGCTACCGGAGCAAAGACCTCCCTGTAATCCACACCATACTGTTGCTTGTATCCTTTCACCACCAAACACGCCTTGTACTTATTAACTTCACCAGACTCATTGAGTTTGGTTTTATAAATCCATCTAACTCCAATCGATCTTTGGCCTTTTGGAAGATCCGCAAGTATTGGTCTTTTCAATTGCGGCAATCTTAATATCCATTGCTTTCTGCCACTTTACATCTTTATAGGCATCCTCAAATCTTACGGGATCACAACCAGAAAATAAAGCTAAATATGTAGATGAATCTTTATTTATAAATTGAACATTTCCACTCACCTCATAATCTGCCATCTATGTTGGCCTTCTTCAATTTCGTTGAGGTCAAAAGCTGGTGCCTTCTTGATTTACCAAGGTAGAAGCACCTTCATCGGCTACTGGTGGCTCTTGCTCCTTGTCTCCTTCGTCAAGATCCAAAGGAAGTTGTTGGTTGTTTGGCTTTTCTTCCCACGTCCAGAAATTATCTTCATCAAACACCACATCACGATTAATAATCACCATCTTGCTGATAACATTGTACATCTTGTAAGCTTTCGACTCCCTGCTAACACCCATGAAAACACACTTATTGGCTTTGTCATCAAACTTTGTCCTTTTCTGATCCGGAACATGAGCAAATGCAATGCACCCAAACACTCTTAAGTGTTGAACATCTGGTTGTTGTCCACTCCAAGCTTCTTCTGGTGTCATATTCTGAATAGCATGAGAAGGACTTCTATTCAACACAAAAACACTCCATCAAACTGCTTCAGGCCAAAAAGCCTTTGGAACATGACTCTTTTGTAAAAGGCTTCGCACAATGTTTATGATTGTTCGATTCTTCCACTCACATACTCAATTTTGTTGAGGAGTATAAGTTGTAGTAAATTGTCGTTGTATCCCATGAAACTCACAAAAAACTTATAAATCCTTGTGAAAGATACTCCCCCCACGATCAGTACGAAGAATCTTAATGGAACATCCTGTCTTCTTCTCAACAAGAGCTTTGAAGCTTTTGAAACTAGTAAAAGCTTCAGATTTTTCTTGCAGAAAATACACCCATGTATTTCGGCTAAAATCATTAATAAACATTATAATGTAATGTTTTCCTCCGTTGGATATTGGGCTTATTGGTCCACAAATATCCGAGTGAACCAACTCTAGTTGCCTTTTAGCTCTCCATACTTCTCCTTTTGGAAAGCTATCGCGAGATTGCTTTCCAATGACACAATCTTTACAAATATCTACAGGCATATCAAAATTAGGAAGACCCGTAACCATCTTCTTTTGCTGCAACATTTTCAGTCCTCCAAAATTCAAATGCCCATATCTGTAGTGCCAAAGCCATGCTTGACTATTCAACTTTGTTGAAAAACAAAAGCTGGTAGAGCCAATATTGTGCATATCAAGTGGGAAAAGCTTATTTGCCGTCATCTTAGCTTTAGCGATTGGTCCAAGATTAGAATCTCGCGTCCTGCATATTCCATGCTTGATAGACACTTCGTAGCCGTTCTCTTGAAGTTGACCCACACTGATAAGATTTATTTTCAGGTTTGGTGCAAAGAAAACATCAGAGATAATCTGTATAGATGAAAACTTTTGTTTGGAGTTTCACCTTCCCTTTCCCTTTGACAACAATACGAGAATCATCCCCAAACTTGACTGTTGTGCGAAAAGTTTCATCTAGTTCAGAAAATGCAGATTTTTCTCCAGACAAATTGTTGCTACAGCTCGTGTCTAAATACTATAAAATTTTGTGGTATTGTTCTGAGGATTGGCTCACCATTGACAAAGAGACCTCCTCCTCAGTTAAATCTACAAAATTAGAGTTCACCCTACGTACTTTTTTCAAATCTGTACGACATTCAGAACGACAATGACCATACCTGTGACATCTATAACACTTGATATGAGACTTAACTGCAAACCTTGCTTTCCCATTGGACGAGTGTCGTTGATCACGATCATGCTGACCATTCTGTTTTCGATTTCCCTCTTTAGTTTTCTCTGAGTTTCTTCCCTTACACTTGCTCCTTCTGTGCCCAGAATCTTTGGAGATTGTGGTTATTTGTAATGCTTGCTCTTCTACATCCTATTGAACAATCTTCTGCTTATGAACCATCAAAGAATTTTGTAATTCATCAAGTGAAAGAGTATCCAAATCTTTGGACTCTCAATGCAGTAGATAACAAAATTAAATTTCAGCAACATGGACCGCATGATCTTCTCAACAATGATAACGTCTTCAAGCCTCTTTCTATGAATCCGCATCTTGTTGGCAATTGTCATAGTGCGTGAGAAGTACACTGACACCGACTCTCCCGGCTTCGTACGCAAGGTCTCAAACTCACCTCGTATAGTTTAAAGTTGTGCTCGCTTTGCCCTTGCATTTCCCTGGTACTTCTTCTTCATGGAGTCCCAAATTTGCTTTGACGTATACTTGCAAAGAATTGTTTTCAATATTGAACGATCAATGGCTTCGAAAAGATAATTCTTCGCCTTCAAATCTCTCAACTTCAGTGCTTTAAGCTCTGTCTGTTGAGCATTTGTTTGAACAACACTAGCCACAGGTTCTTGGCATCCACCATGAACGACGACCCAAAACTCTTTGGACCTCAAAAAGTTTTCAATCAACATGCTCCAATGGTCATAATGACCATCAAAGCATGGAATAGCAGGTTGAACAAAACTTTATGAAGCCATTACTCACTCACAATTAAAGCACGTTCACCCTCACTGGCTCTTGATATCACTATTAGAAAACTGGGAAGAAATCAAGATAAACACAAAAGAGTTTGGGAGGTAGTAAAATTCTCACTAAACTGAAACAATGAACAACCTTTATAAAGGCAATACACATCCTACATTATCTCAACCACTAAGCCATTTGAGATTGGGTTGTTTAGATAAGGAAAGTCTAATCCAAATTTTAGAAGGTTATTGTGGTCTTTTCACCACCCATGACTTAATTTCATTTTTTGGTAATTAATTGGGGTCTAATCGGAATTAGATCAGTTGATACAATTGGAAATTCACGCTAGGGCTTGGAGAAAAGAGGAGAAAGGAGAAGAAAAGTCAAGATTCGTCAAGATTGTATAATTTTGGTTGGGGATTTCGCAAAGGATTTAATCCTATGAGGTATGTGAGATCACATAGCATTGGGTTTTTACACCCATGCGCCAATCATGATTCAATTTAGTGAAGTTATGTTGTTTTGAAAGCAAATATTATGAGTTCTTGATGATAATTCGTTTGAAATCTTATGGGTTCTTGTTGTTGAAGTTTCTTGAGTTTGATTCATGAATTTAGGGGTGTTTTCGAGTAAAATCTTGCATATATTGATGATATAGTCGATTCTAAGAGTTTGGGGATAGAACCAATCGAAATTAGGGGGTTGAGAGTTGAAAAACGAAAAAGAAAAGTCGGAACTTTCTGGGAAGGGGCCTGGGGCGCCACCCCAGCTAGAGCACCCCTTCTGGGCCCTGAAATTTGGGCTTTGGGAGCCGCGCCAGCCAGAGCGCCCCAGCCTAACCCTCTAAAGTTTTCCTCCTGGCGCCCCGCGTCATTTAGAGCGCTAGGGGCGCCAGTTCTCCCACATTTTCCCACTTCTTTCCGTACTAGATCCCTAGCAACGTACCCATGGTTTCTAGTTTATTTCTACACTCTAAGGTACGTCTAAACATCATGAAATCATCCATAAACATGAGATCACATCCATAAACATGAGATCATGAACCTTGAATCCATAATTCAATTCAAGGAAAGTTAGGAGTCAAGTCAAGAGAAGTTCATAGAGTTTTCCAAAAGTCTTTTATAAACGTTTTAACTTTGTTTTAAGGATTAAACTTTGAGTTGAGTAAAGAGTAAGATTAAAGTTCATTTC
The DNA here is from genome assembly GCA_029582605.1 of Solanum gracilifrons. Taxonomy (NCBI): domain Eukaryota; kingdom Viridiplantae; phylum Streptophyta; class Magnoliopsida; order Solanales; family Solanaceae; genus Solanum; species Solanum gracilifrons. Next base: position 16,152 of record JAJOOH010016975.1, read on the forward strand.
TTCAAAGATTCTATAGGAACTAAGTATTCCCAAAGAGTTAAAATGTTTTCACATTTGAGCAAGAGAGGAAACACCGATTTCCAAGAGAGCTTTTGAGCTAGTTTTTGAGTAATTATCTCAAATCCCAGAAAGAGTTTTGTTTTAAAAACATATGAGCTGGGTATATTTTGGGAGTAGTATTGAGCACCGATATCGGGACATGAGTTCATAATAACTCAAGTCTCCATAAACCATGTAGCAATCATGGGTAAAAAGGATCATACCTTTTAGACGATTCCTTAGTGCTTTTTATCATAGACTAGTGGATTCACTTAGTTGAGGCGTTCTATATGATAGCAAAGTATATGACAGTTCTGGCAGCGTGGGCGAGATGTTGTATCATCACTTAGCTCATAGTGGTGGTTGTCGGTTAGAGAAACTCCCACAATATTATATTACTTTATATGTAATTAAGTTGTTATTGTATTTCTTTAATACATTGAGTTGTCACCTACTGTTTTAAATGATTTGTATAAACCGCACTGTTATTGTTGTTTTTACTTTGAATTTTAGTTGAGTATTCATGAGTTGAGTAAAGCCAAGGTATGTGTTCTTTCAGATTCCTTTCAAACTTTTGTCATGTTTCATTTTTCCCTCGCATACTCGTACATTCAATGTACTGATGCCATTTGACCGTTATCATTTTATGATGCAGATATATGTAATCAGGATCAACACTTAGTGCTTCGTTGATCCAGTTGAGCACTCAGAGTCAGTTGGTGAGCCTCTTTGCATTCCGAAGGATCCCTTTGGTTATGTCTTATTTTATTGTTTTGTTCATTTTAGTTGTAAGGATAATCGGGGGTCTTGTCTCGACATCCCTCTTAGTATTTAGAGGCTTCATAGATAGTTAGATATGAGTCCTTTAGTCTTGTATTTCAGATGTTTTGCTATAAGACTTGTGTTGCCATCTTGGGCTAGTTTGAATGTTTCTTTTAAGACATTCTGAGTTATTTCCTAAGTTCCTTATTTGAGACTATTTCTTGTGTTTAAGTCTTCCGCTGAGTAAATTGAGTCAAGCCAGGGCCAACAATGGTTCTCGAGTGACAGTCCCGCCCATGGTTTAGGCTCGGGGCGTGACATATCTAATGGTACTACAATAATTCAAATTCAATTAAATGAAAATCGATTGGTGAAAAGTTACATTGTCCGGTCAGCGGTGACATAGTTGGATTTTAATCATGTCTATTGTGCTGGGGAGTTCAAGTATGATGTTGATGCAATGAATTTGACTATTCTTATTTTTGTGAACACACTCTTATTCTCCACGCTTAAGACTAAAATACTTGAAATATCATACTTTGATTTGGTTGAGAGTGAGGACTACAATTCATATGCTTGGGTAATTGATGTATTCAACGCGACTGTTGAAGCGTCTTCCAAAGAGTTTAAGACAAAGTCTATATATTATAGACTCTATGGATTTCCTTTAGCTTTGCAAATTTGGTTTTATGAGTGTTGCCTTGCTTTAAATGGTCTATTTTTTGAACATACACGATCTGAAGTGCCTAGAATTTAGAATTGGACAATTCTCAAACAGTTGTCACATGATTTTGTTTGTTTATGCATATTTGTCTTAGCATCTGATGAGGTATCTGTATTTTCTTAATTATCAATTATAACTCATCGTTTCACCCATCTTTTTTGTAATCTGTTTATTCCTTTCAAATTTGTAGGTGAATAACATTTTACCAACTAAGAATGAAAACTTTTTACTTGACTTGACTGGTTTTGTTTTTAGTAGTAGTCCTGATCCTGATCAAAGTGAGTATTTGAGTAATCAGTTTTTTTTTAACACAAGCAGCAAAAATTGATGTTGATGATGAGAAATCGCCTACTAATGTTTATTTGAAGAAAGACATTGATGGATTGAAAGCACATGTTGATGATTATATAGTTGGATGTAATATAGTTTCCATGTTTTAGTGATATACTATATTAGTATCATATTCTGTGTTTTGGATCCTATTTTGTGTTTTGTATGATTATGAGGGAACTAAGTATTCGCACGAGTATATAAGGGAACTAAGTATTCCCAAGAGTATATACGTTTACATTTAACACGAGAGGAAACCTTGATTTCCAAATGAGTTCATCGGGAGTTTTTGAGCATAATCTCTTTTAAGAGAATCTTTTGAGTAATAATCTCAAAGTATGAGGATGAGAAAATATTTTTAAACATATGAGCATGAGTTATATTATTGGAAGTAGTGTTGAGCACCGATATGGGGACGAGTTCATACAACTCAAAGTCCTCATAAACCATGTATGCCAACATGGATAAAGAGTCATACTTTTTAGATGATTCCTTATTGCTTTCTAAGCATAGCTTAGTGGATCCACTTAGTTGAGGATGTCTTATACTCCGGCAAGGTATAGGACAGTTCTGGCAGCGTGGGCGAGATGTTGTATCATCACATAGCTCATAGTGATCGTTGTCGGTTACAGAATTTCCCAAATAAGAGTAAAGAGTTATTATTGTATTTTTAAATACATTGAGTTATTATCTATTGTATTAAAAGTTTTCTTTATAATGCATCTTTATTGTTGCTTTTATATTGAGCTGAGTTGAGTATTTCTGAGTTTGAGTATCCTTGAGTTGAGTTGAGTGGAGATGAGATGGGTGTGTTATTATTTTTATCAGTTCAACATTATATCTATGCTTTAGAGTTCCCCTTTCATGCTCGTACATTCCATGTATTGACATCATTTGTCCTGCATCTTTCATTATGCAGATACAGGTAACCAGGGTCATCAACAGGTGCCCCGTTGATACCACTTGCAGTTCTAGAGTAGCTTTGGTGAGCATCCTTGCTTCAAAGGGCTCCATATCTACTTCCAGTATTGTTAGGAGGCCGTGGATCTTTTCCTGACTTCCCTCAGAGTTACTAGACACTTCATAGACAATAGTCGTTTGAGAAGTCTGTTTCATTTTCAATTGTTAATATTCAAGACCTGAGTTGCCTCTTTTAGCCAGTTGAATGTTTTTTCTAAATATTCTCAGTTTTGTATTTGAGACAATTGAGTTAAATCTTTGCAATTGAGTTCCTATATTGTTGAGTAAGTCTTCCAATGATTATTGAGCCAGGCCAAGGGTTCGCTTAGGGGCCAGCAATGCTTCTCGAGTGCCAGCCACGTCCAGGGTGTAGGTTTAGGGCTCTTGGGGTGTGACAAACTTGGTATGAAAGCACAAAATTCAAAAGTCCTAGAGTGTCTATGAAGTCGTGTATGTAGAGTCTTAGTTATCGATGTGAAGAGCGCTACATCTATAATTAGAAGGTTATGATATTTAGGAACTATCTCACTTCTTTCATACTCTTTTCGTGTGATAGAGTTCAACTCTATAAATTTTTCTTTCTAATTTGTGCTTGTGTGTATCTTTTCAGATCATGATCCACGAAGAGTTGTTCGAGGTCGTCCTGCTAGGAGAAATATTGATCCCCAGGATCAAGGGGTCCCCAATGCACCAGAAGTGCAACCCCGAGGAGAGGTCATTAATGCTGAGTTCCGGGATGTTATCTGGATGTTGAGTCAAGTTGTGGCCAATAAAGTTGGTCAACAAAGAGCGGTTCGACAGGGTGTGGCTGATATATCCAGGATCCTTGAGTTTTTGAGGATGAATTTTCCAGACTTCACCGGTTCAAGTGTCATTAAGGATCCGGAAAACTTTGTGGAAGGGTTGCAGAAAGTGTTTGAGGTGATGCATGTTGCAAATGATGAGCGTGTGGAGCTAGATGCATACCAACTAAAAAGTGTTGCTAGAGTCTGGTATGACCAATGGAAGAAGAGCAGAGCTGAAGGGGCACCAATTGTTAGTTGGGTTGTGTTCAAAAAGGCTTTCATGGGGCTCGTGAACTGAGAGAAGCGAAGGTAAGAGCATTTTTGAACTTGAAGCAGGAATCCATGAGCGTGCATGAGTACAGCCTTAAGTTCACTCAACTTTCCCATTATGCTGTGGAGATGGTTGCTGATATGAGGGGCATAATGAGTCTCTTTGTGTCTGGGTTGTCTCGTCTGTCAAACAAAGAGGGTAAGGTTATGATGTTGATAGGGGACATGGACTTATAAGGCTTATTATCCATGTGCAACAAGTTGATGAAGATAAGTTGAGAGATAGAGAAGAGTTCCAAAACAAGAAGGCTAAGTCAACAAGTATTGAGTCCGAGCAGCAGAAGGGTAATGCGAACTGGTAATCTTTTCAACAAAAGCCAACCAGACCTGTTCCATCATCTGTTAGTTCATCTTCACCAAAGAATAGATGTGCAAGAATCAAAATTCGCAGAACTTCAGAGCTAGACCTACTCAATCTCAAGGTAGTGTGGCACAAGGGGCCGACTGGACTCCTGCATGTGCTAAGTAAGGTAAGAACCACCCATGAGCGTGTTGTGATGGATCCACTGGTTGTTTCAAGTGTGGTTAGAGAGGTCAATTCATGAGATTGTGCTCTAAGAACAGGCAAGGAAATGGTAACGGGGCCAATAGAGCCCAATCTTCTTCAGCGGTTCCGCTAGACAAAGCTACACATAGAGGAGCTACTTCAGGGACAGGAGGATGAGAAAACCACCTGTATGCTATCACCAGTCTCCAAGAGCAAGAGAATTCACATGATATTGTCACTGGTATGATCAAAGTATTTACTTTTAATGTATATCCATCGCTTGATCTAGGTGAGAGTCTATCTTTTGTGACTCTATATATCTCTATGAGATTTGATATCCTTCCTGAGCGACTTTTTGAGACCTTTAGTGTTTCCACACATGTTGGTGAGTCTAATTCTAGCTGAGAAAGTTTATCATGATTGTACCATTTCTTTCAATCACAAAGACACCATGGCTGACTTAGTCGAGTTAGATATGGTGGACTTTGATGTTATTCTAGGTATGGACTGGCTTCATGCTTGTTATGCCTCAGTTGATTGTAGAACTCGAGTAGTTAAGTTCCAGTTTCCTAATGAGCCAGTTATCGAGTGGAGGAGTAATTCAACAGTGCCTAAGGGTCGTTTTATTTCGAACCTAAAGGTCAGAAAGTTAGTTTCCAAGGGGTGCATCTATCACTTAGTCTAAGTTAATGACTCTAGTGTTGAGACACCACATATTCAGTCAATTCCAGTTGTGAGTGGGCTTCAAGAGGTCTTTACAGATGATTTTACCGGAGTCCCTCCTGAGAGAGAAATAGACTTCGGTATAGATATTCTTCCTGATACTTGACCTATTTCTATTCTGCCATATACAATGGATCCTGCTGAGTTGAAAGAGTTTAAAGAGTAGTTGAAAGACCTTCTTGATAAAGATTTTATTCGATCAAGTGTCTCACCTTGGGGCGCTCCAGTCTTATTTGCGGGGAAGAAAGATGATTCTCTTAGGATATGTATTGTTTACCACCAATCGAACAAGGTTACTATCAAGAATAAGTATCCCCTTCCAATAATTGATAATCTTTTCGATCAACTTCAAGGTGCCACTTATTTTTCTTAGATAGACCTCAGATCTGGCTATCATCAGTTGAGAGTAAGGGAAAGTGTCATCCAGAAGACAACATTTAGAACCCGTTATGGTCATTTTGAGTTTCTTGTTATGTTTTTTGGGTTGACTAATGCTCTTGCAGCATTCATGGATCTTATGAATAGAGTGTTTAGGTCTTATCTTGATATGTTTGTTATCATTTTCATTGATGAAATTCTAATTTATTCGATGAATGAGAAGGATCATGCTAGTAATCTTAGAGTAGTTCTCCAAACTCTCATAGATAGGGAGTTGTATTCCAAATTTTCCAAGTGTGAGTTCTAGCTTGAGTTAGTGGAGTTCTCAGGCCACATTGTTTTTGGTGAAGGGATTCGAGTTGACACTTAGAAGATTGAGGCAGCGCAGAACTGGAATAGACCCACATCTCTTACTGATATTAAGAGTTTCTTGGGGTTGGTTGGTTATTATAAAAGGTTTGTCAAGCGGTTCTCATCTATTTCGTCCCCGTTGACAAAGCTGACTCAGAAGACAACATAGCTCTAATAGTCAGAAACTTGTGAGAAAAGCTTTCAGGAATTGAAAATGTGGTTGACTACTGTCCCAGTGTTGACCTTACCAGAGGGTACACAAGGTTTTGTTGTTTATTGTGATGCGTCTAGAGTTGGACTGGGTTGTGTATTGATGCAGAATGACAATGTTATAGCTTATGCCTCCAGACAACTTAAGATTCACGAGAAAAATTACCTAACCAATGATCTAGAGTTGGATGATATAGTGTCTACCTTGAAAATATGACATCACTATCTTTATAGTGTTCACGTAGATGTGGTCACCGATCACAAGAGTCTTCAATATGTGTTCAGTCAGAAAGAGCTTAATCTTAGATAGAGAAGGTGGTTGGAGTTACTAAAAAATTATGACATGAGTATTCTATATCACCTAGGTAAGGCTAATGTTGTTGCTGATGCTTTGAGAAGTTTATCTATGGGTAATACTGCCCATGTTGAGGAAGGTAAGAAAGAGTTAGCCAAAGACGTGAACAAACTTGCACGATTGGGTATCTGATTAATGGATTCCAATGAATAGGGAGTAGTGGTGATGAATGGGGCTAATCATCACTAGTGTCCGAAGTGAAAGAGAAACAAGACCAAGACCTTGTTTTGCTTGAAATAAAGGCAATTAATGTTCATAAACAAAAAGTGATGGCTTCTGAACAAGGGGGAGATGGTGTGTTGAGGTATCAAGGTAGATTGTGTGTACCAAAGGTTGATGAACTCCAAGAGAGGATCATGGAGAAATCTCATAGCTCCAGATACTCTATTCATCTTGGTTCCATAAAGATGTATCGTGACTTGAGAGAAGTCTATTGGTGGAGTAGTATGAAAATGTGTATTCCAGAGTTTGTTGCTAAGTGCCCGAATTGCCAACAAGTCAAGGTAGAGCACTAAAGGCCTAGTGGTATGGATTAGAACATAAATCTTTTGGAATGGAAGTGGGAAATGATCAAAATGGATTTAATTACTGGTTTACCGCGGTCTCGCAGGCAGCATGATTCGATTTGGGAGATTGTAGATCGGACGACTAAATCAGCCCATTTCTTACTAGTAAAGACTACCTTTTCGGCAAAAGATTATGCCAGGTTGTATATTCAAGAGATAGTCAGACTTCATGGAGTTTAGGTGTCTATCATTTTAGATAGAGGTGCGCAATTCACTGCATTATTTTGGAAGTCTTTCCAGAAAGGTTTAGGTTTGAAAGTGAACCTTAGTGCTGCTTTCCATCCTCAGACTAATGGTCAAGCAGAGCGTACGATTCAGACTTTAGAAAATATGTTGAGGGCGTGTGTGATCGATTTCAAGGGTAATATGGATGATCACTTACCTCTCATTGAGGTTGCTTACAACAACAATTATCACTCTAGCATCCAAATGACTCCCTATGAGGCTCTTTATGGGAGTAGATTTAGATCTCATATTGAATGGTTTGAGGTTGGTGAAGCTGGGTTGATAGGGCCAGACTTGGTTCATCAAGCTATGGAGAAAGTGAAGATCATTCAAGAAAGGTTGAAAGCAGCGCAAAGTCGTCAGAAATTCTATACAGATGTTAAGAGAAGAGACTTGGAATTTGAGGTGGACGATTGAGTTTACTTGAAGGTTTCATCCATGAAGGGTGTTATGATATTTGGTAAGAAGGGAAAACTTAGTCCCCGGTATATTGGTCCTTACAGGATATCAAAGAGAATTGGCAACGTAGCTTATGAGTTGAAACTACCGCCAGAGTTAGCAGCAGTCCATCCAGTGTTTCACATTTCTCTATTGAATAAGTGTATGTGAAATTATTCACTTATTATACCTACTGAAAATATTGGTATTAAGGACAACCTATTTTATGTGGAGATACCCGTTGAGATACTTGATCGTGAGGTTCGCAAGTTAAGAACCACGGAGGTAGAATCAGTCAAAGTTTTATGGAGGAATTAGTTTGTTGAGAAACCTACTTGGGAGGCTGAAAAGGATATAAAGAAGAGATACCCACATCTCTTTACTTCCGGAGAAATTCCAGACCAAGGTAATGATTTTTGTAAAACACTCTTTAAATCGATATGCTTGTTGTGTTAAATTGCATGTTGGGTGTTTGAGCTAGGTGTTAGATGTTGCCACCCTTAGTTCTAATTAGAGTGATACCATTCAAGGATTAATGTTCCCAAGAGGGAGATATTGTAACACCTCAATCTTAGAAAGAGCTAATTTTAGAAAGAACTAAATTGGAAAGAGCTAAATTGAGATTTGTGCAAGTTAGACTTCAATTGTGAGTTTTGGGTCAACTTCAAATGACCATACCTTTCAGCACATGATGAGTTAAGTGTCTCATGACATATCAAATGAAATATCTTTGAATCATCTTTCCAACGCCATCGAGTTTGCTAAATTCTGAGTTCGGATGAGGGAGATATGTCTGTTTGAGTTCACCCTGTCGGGTTAAGGAAATTCATCAGAATTATGGGGGGGTATTTTGATATTTTCCTTACCCCACTTAGTCCATACGTTTTTACACCTAAATTAGGGGGTCAAATATGATTAAATTAGTTTACTCTAAAGTCTAAAATGTTTGGAAGGTTAGGGTAAAGTTCAAGGGGAAAAAAGGGAGAAAAGCTTCAAGCGTTCAAGATTCTTGCGATCTTTGAGGAATTTTGCCAAGGATTTGATCCTTACGAGGTATGTAAGCTATCACATTGATGGGTTCATTCACTCTCACGCCAATCATGAGTTTCTTGATTAAATTTCATCCATAAAAATCTGTGTATTGAGGTTCTTGATGAATTTCTTGAGGATTCGTTCTTCATTCTTTGTAAATAGGGCTTTGATGAGTTCTTGAGGCGAGGGTTTTATGTTTGAGGGTTGTTCTTGAAGAGATTTGAGTAGGTTTTTGCTTACTTATGTTGGGTTTACAAATCTAAGGAAGTTTGGAAGAAATCAATTGGTTCTAGGTGAATTACGGTAAAAAATTGAAAAAGAAAATTCTTCGGGTTTTCTGGGCACAGCCTGGGGCTGTGCACTACTAAGGCGCCAAAGGGGCTGACGCCTCATGCCTGTATTGTGCCAGAGAGAGGCTTCTGAAGTTTTGGGGTTGGCGGCCCGCGCCACCCAGTGCGCTAGGGTCGCCAGGTCTCCTACCCTTCCATCCTTTTTTCCGTGTGTGTTCCCTCGAATCGTACCCATGTTCTCTACTTGATATCCACACTTAAATCTTCATTAATTGTTGCTTCCAATTGCACACGCAACTGTACGAGGTTGCACAAGTAATATAGTGGCTCTTAAAAGAACCGGATTATCGAACCCAAAGGACTTGTCAATTAATTATTCTTACTAAATTATATTAATTCTAAATATTTATGTAAGGGGAGGATTTCAAAAGATGAATATATTAACTAAACTAAAAATAAAGTTAAAATAACTAAAAAGTAATTAACTAAGAAAAGATAGATGTTTACACAACCAATGAATGAATCGATCTAGGATTATAATTTTACTAACAATCATGTTTAGCATCAATTTCATCAACTTATTTGAGTATCTAGTTATTGATTCACAGGGCTAAATGTGTGATCATGGTCTCCCGACGTCTAATCGCCTACGATAAATAACACCCTAACTACATCATTGAGCGCGGATAGGATGGATTAAGTATCTAGCATTATGATGTCTTCCTGTGTAGTGACCAAGCACGGTTTCTAGGTATATCCCTATCCTAGTTACAAATTAACCCTAATTATTTAGAGAAAATCATGCTCCTTATATTCCACATTCTATCCTCTTATTCCTCTCCCGAGTTCAATTCGGACAATATGTTTATTTCAATGGTGATCAAGCATCAAAATAGTAATCACAAGAATAGAAGAACAACTAATATGATAAACAAATCATGCCGAACCAAAATCACTAAACAATCATATTGTAAGTAAATATAATCCAAGAACGAGAATTTTAACTCCACATAGACATAGAGCAATTACAACCCATCATTCAAAGAAAAGATGTAAAATAAAATAAAAGAGAAGAAAAGAAGAAACCCTGAATCAAAAGTTAATTTCTACATTCATCCTCCTCTCTTAATAATTATTCTTATGGACTATTTATAGATGTAGAAAATCCTAAATAAAATAATTGAGTCCAAAACAAATTAGGAACTCAAAACCTAAAAGGAGTTGAATTCCACGTGAATAGTAGCTGACTCCAACACTTCATCGTCTCGCCTTGGATAGTTGCCACGTGGCACATGCTTAATTCCTTCAAAATTCGCATTCTGCAGCACTTTGCCATACATAAAAAAATATTATTATTATATTAAAGTTAATCCATTAAACTGCCTGCTTGATTTCATTCTTCAATCTTTCATCTTTAATTCTTTTTAGCTCCAAACTTCTTCATTTTTCCATTAATTTAACCCTACAAATAAAATACACTATTAAGCACAATTCATAAAATCCATGCTCAAAAAGGACAAATATAAATAATAAATGTGAGGCAAATAAGAATTAAAAATATGTATTTTGGCCTCACATCATTAATCCTTGAGAGATCCTATATATCCAAATCATAATTCTTGAATTCACATTCCAAATTCAAGTAAAGATTGAGGAAGTTTTTGAGTCATTTTTGAGAAGTCTTTTACAATCTTTTAAAACTTTATTTAAGACTTGAGTACTTGAGTATGAGGGTGAGGATAGTCAAGTTTCTTTTTTTCAAATTGATTATAAGCGAACTAAGTATTCCCAAGAGTATATACTTTTACATTTAACACGAGAGGAAAATTGATTTCCAAATGAGTTCATGAGGAGTTTTCGACCATAATCTCTTTTAAGAGAACCTTTTGAGTAATAATCTCAAAGAATGAGGATGAGGAAATGTTTTAAAACATATGAGCATGAGTTAATTATTGGGAGTAGTATTGAGTACCGATATGGGGACGAGTTTAGACAACTCAAAGTCCTCATAAACCATGTATGCCAACATGGGTAAATGTCATACTTTTTAGATGATTCCTTATTGCTTTTTAAACATATCTTAGTGGATCCATTTAGTTGAGGATGTCTTATACTCCGGAAAGGTATAGCACAGTTCTGACAGCGCGGGCGAGACGTTGTATCATCACATAGCTCATAGTGATGGTTGTCGGTTAGAGAATCTCCCAAATAAGAGTAAAAGAGTTATTATTGTATTTTTAAATACATTGAGTTATTATCTACTGTTTGAAAAGTTTTCTTTATAATGCATCTTTATTGTTGCTTTTATATTGAGCTGAGTTGAGTATTTCTGAGTTTGAGTATCTTTGAATATCCTTGAGTTGAGTTGAGTGAAGATGAGGTGAGTATATTCTTCCTTTTTATTAGTTCAACCTTATATCTGTGCTTTAGAGTTCCCTTGCGTGCTCGTACATTCCATATACGGACGTCATTTGTCCTGCATCTTTCATGATGCAGATACAAGTAACCAGCGTCATCAATAGGCGCCCCATTGATACCACTTGCAATTCCAGAATTGCTTTGGCGAGCCTCTTTGCTTCAGAGGGTTCCATATCTACTTCGATATTGTTAGGAGGTCATGGGTCTTGTCGCGACTTCCCTCATAGTTGTTAGAGGCTTCATAGACAGTAGTGGTTTGAAAAGTCTGTTTCATTTTCAATTGTTAATGTTCAAGACCTGAGTTGCCTCTTTTTGCCAGTTGAATGTTTTTTCTAAATATTTTGAGTTTTGTATTTGAGACAATTGAGTTAAATCTTTGCAATTGAGTTCCTATATTGTTGAGTATGTCTTCCGCTAAGTATTGAGCCAGGCCAAGGGTTCTCTTGGGGACCAGCAATGGTTCTCGAGTGCCGGCCACACCCAGAATATAGGCTCGGAGTGTGACGATATGCAGTCTATATTTTATCATCATGCATTTATAGTTTCTATTATTTTTTTTACATTTTTGCAGAGGATGAAAAAGGATGGAATATGATAACTTTGGGGATAATGTTGCTACAGATTGGGGTAACGATGTTGTAGAATTTCCATTTAAGTCTTCTAAGTCTCCTATATTGGAAGTTCATGAAGATGACAATCATTCACTACTAAAAAAACAGTGAATACCGACCTAAAAATTTCCGACCTCAAATGGAGGTCGGTAATTTCCGACCTCCGGAGGTCGGTATTTACAAGTAGTCGGTTTTTATGCAAAATAAAGCAGGAAAACCAAATTCCGACCTTTG
>JAJOOH010016976.1:0-18435 GCA_029582605.1 Solanum gracilifrons
GGGGGGTAGCAAGACTCAAAAGAAGTGGTGGAAGCTAATACCATCATGCATATGGTGGTCAGTGTGGAAGGAAAGAAATGGGAGATGTTTTGAAGATAAATCTAATTCCATTCACAAAGTAAAATGGAATTGTTTGGTATCTTTACTTTTTTTGGTGTAAACAGCTCTGTATAGAAGATGTAGATCCAATTATAGAATTAATAGGGAGCTTGTAATGTTGGTTAGGGCTGTAATTTTTGAAGGTGGCCAGCATTTCCTTAATGCTGAAGAATACAACTTTACCAATGTTCAAAAAAAAAAAAAAACTCAGTAACAGAGTAGCAAAAAAACTAAGGAAAAGAAATATAGAGACAGAACAGAGCAGCAACCAGCAAAACAAAAAAAAGAAAGAAGACCAGAGGATACTATTACAAACAGAACAGTAGCTCAGTCACAGAACAACAATAAAACAAAGGAAAAAAAATATAGAGACAAAACATAGAAGCAGCCAGCAAAACAAAAAAAGAAAAAACAGAGCAGCAGTGACCAAAGAGAAGAGAAAAACACAGAGCAGCAGTCGACCAAAGAGAAGAAGAGAATTAACCTATAGAGTGGAGCATCAGTCCCTCAAAGAGGGCAAATAATTGGAAAGATGTTGCCCAAGTATACTTAAAAAAATTAAAGAAAAAAACTAACAGAAATTTAAAAAAAAACCCTAACTAGCGCTTATCTCATTTTTTTTTTTTTGATAAAGGTAAAATTGTATTCCTCAGCAACGAGGGTATGCTGGCAACCATCAAAAAGATTTACATCAGTGACCCAAAAAAGACCGACCCAAAAAAGACCAACTAAACTTATAAAGAAGAGAAAATTTAAAATCTGTCCAGCATCCTCTATACTCTCCTCTTTACACCAAAAACAGAAAGTCTTCATACAACGCCATTTGATCTTTTGCACTGATTCTGCAGTATTTTCCATACACCTCTTGTTTCTTTCTCTCCAAATAGTCCACCATATACAAGAGGGTATCCTGTTCCACCATTTCTTCTGGCTCTTACTCCCCCCTCTTCTCACCCAACAACTAAGAAGATCTGCAATATGTTCTGGCATTGTCCAGTTTGTGTGTGTTCTGCTTAGAAAAATGGCCCATAATTGAGCAGTGACTTTACAATGGAGGAATAGATGGCTATTAATCTCATTTGTCTCATTACAGTAAACACCAGGAAGCTATTTCAAAGCCTCTTCTTTGTAGCTTCGCATGAGTTAGGCATGCCCTTTTAGCCACTAGCCATGAGAAACACCTCACTTTAGTTGGCACTTTATTTTTCCATACCTTACTCCATGGTCCAGAGATTTCCCCGGGAAGTTCCTTCACTTTCCTATTGTACAATCTGCTGACTGACAACATACCATCATGATTGTGTTTCCAAATCATTACATCAACTTCCAGATTTGTGCCCTTGAAATCATCTAGTGTTTGTAGCATCTCGACTACTCTCCCTATCTCCCAGTCATTTAGTAACCTTCTGAAGCTGAAACTCCACCCTTGTTCAGACCATACCTCATTTACCATTGCATCTGGAGAAGAGCTAAGGATATATATATCTGAATAGGAAGACATCAAGGAGTCCTGACAAATCCAGTGATCTTTCCAGAAAAGAACCCTGGTCCCATTCCCCACTTTGTATCTAATATTGTGTTGTAGTTGACTCCATAAATTTCTGATAGTTCTCCACACCGAGACACCATACGGGATATTCACCATATCGAAAACCCATGGGCTATTCTGGCCGTACTTGTTACTAATAACTTCCTTCCAAAGTGCTTGATCCTCTCTTCCGAACCTCCACAACCATTTTGCCAACAAGCACTTGTTTTGTACCCCCAAGTTTCTGATCCCTAACCCCCCTGAGCTTCTACTCAGCAAAACAGTTTGCCATTTGACAAGATGTATTCTTTTACCTTCCTTGATTCCCAACCAAAGAAAGTCCCTCCTTAATTTATCAAGTCTTTCTTCCACTTTGGCCGGCATAGGGAATAGGGACATACATTGGTAGGTAAGGAGTCTAGTACAAAGTTTATCAGAATGGTTCTCCCACCGAAGGATAGATATTGAGATTTCCAATTTGCAATCTTCTTCTCAGTTTTTTCAATTATACCATCCCATATCACTAGCTCTTTATGGTTGTTTCCAAATGGCATACCTAGGTAAACAGTTGGGAGTTTTTCAATTCTGCACCCCAAAATGTTTGTTAAGGCTTGGATCTGTGTAACCTCTTTGATGAGATATATAGAATTCTTCCTCCAATTGACTGCCAAGCCTGAGACCGCCTCAAAGACTACCAATATCATCTGACAATTCTAATTTGTTCCTCCTTAGCTTCACAAAATATGACAGTGTCATCAGCATAAAGCAAGTGACAAATCTGCATATCGACCCCTGAGAAACTGCCTACTTTGAATCCTTGCAACAATGAGTTTTGCGTAGTCACCCTCATCATACTATCGAATCCTTCCATGCTATGATGAAAAGGAAAGGGGACAAAGGGTCTCCCTGAGGGAAAAAAACCAGATAAATGGAGAACCTAGTAGTTTTTATACATACCTCAATCCATCTCAACCATCTCTCACCAAACCCCATTTGTTTTAACATATTGAGCAAAAACTCCAGTTGACATGATCATATGCCTTTTCAATGTCTAGCTTGCACATAACTCTAGAGTCAGCCCCTCTAAGTCTAGTATCTACACATTCGCTAGCAATAAGGTTAGCATCCATGATCTGTCTGCCTTATATGAATGCCATCTGATGTTTGTTTACTAGTTTGCTGATTACTTTCTTCAACCTCTCAGCTAGCAGCTTAGCTATAATTTTGTATACCCCACCTATCAAACTATGGTTCTGAAGTCCCTAAGTTCAACTGCCTCTGTCTTCTTCGGGATAAGAGCCACAAATGTGGCATTCAAGCTCTTCTCAAAGACCTGCTGAACATGAAATTGTCTGATGGTATTCATGATATCTACCTTGAGCATCTCCCAAAAGTTCGGATAAAAGCTCATAGGAAACCCGTCAGGGCCAGGGGCTTTGTCACTTGCACACAATTTAATTCCTTCTACCACTTCTTCTTCCTCGAATTGTCTTTGTAACCAATCCTTCTCCAAACTGATGCTTTCAATGCCTTGTAAGTTTAGAGCAGGCCTCCAATTCTCAGTTTCTCTGTATAGTTTCTGATAGAAATTAGTAATATCTGCTTTGATCTCATCAGTATCTGTCAACTCTCTGCCATTTACCCAATTTTTCAATTGAGTTTATTCTTTTGTGTGCTGTGGCCATCCTATGGAAGTACTTGGTGTTCTTGTCTCCATGTTTGAGCCATTGAATTCTTGACCTTTGTCTCCAAGCTATCTCCTCATTCCTGGAAGCTTCATCAAACTCCCTAGATAGATGAACTTTTTGAAGGAGTTCATCATCAGTCAATATTCTCTGCTCTTGTATATTTTCCAGACCAACAATTTGATTGAGTATCTCTTCCTTCTTTTTGTTTCCAGTGGACTCTGTTCTCATAGCCCCATTGTTTCAACTTCCCTTTCAGTAACTTCAGTTTGGAAGCTAAGATAAAAGAGGGGGTCCCATTTACTGAGAAGGAGCACCACCAATCCTTTACCTTCTCCCTGAAACCTTCTATTTGCATCCACCATTTTTCAAACTTGAAATAAGATTTCTTCTAGTTTAGCTCCCCGCAAGTTAGCATCGCTGGATTGTGATCAGACTCTAGTCTCGGTAGAAGACTTTGTCTAATTTGTGAGAAAAAGTCGTCCCAATGATGAGAGTAAAGAAATCTATCCAATCTAGAAGCACTCGAATGGTTTTCACCCCTTCTCCAGGTGTACAATCCTCCATGTAAAGGAGGGTCAAGTAGCTCCATTTCATTTATCCAATCTGTGAAGTCAGACATAGCCCCTGTTGACCTCTGTCCAGTTGATCTTTCCGTGGGATATCTTGTCACATTGAAATCCCAACAAAACAACCAAGGACCTGTGCATGTGTTCTTTAGATTGATTAGATCCCTCCACAACTCCCTTCTGATGACTTCGTAAAAGTCAGCATAAATTGAACTAAGGAGCCAACTTAAGTTCGTATTAATGCCTTCAAATCTACATGTGATTACTTGCCCAGAAGCCTCCACCAATTCACCTTTCCACATTCTCGTGTACCATAACACTACTATACCCCCACTTCTCCCCACAGCCTCTAAGTGTAATTCTCCCAACCATCGGTTGAACCACAATTGTTTGATCAATTGTGTATCTGCTCCTGTCAATTTTGTTTCCACTAGAACGTATATATCTGCACCCCACTGTTGAAGTAGACTCCGAATTAATCTTCTTTTATTCTCATTGTTTTCCCCCTAACATTCCATGTTACAACTTTAAACATTGATCTCTTGAAGTTGTTTTTCTCCCCCTACTTCTCGGTTCGCCATCTTTAAAATTCACATTAAAAGCCAAATTCCTCACTTCCCTTGGGATGTTATCGGAGCTGTTGCCATTTATGTGTTTCTCCATATTTTGCTTGAAGAATTCCCTCTTTTGATCAATTTTCAGAAATAATTCAAAAGCAGTCGTAGCGCATCCTTCTAAGGCAGCACCAAATAATCTGCTAAGTTTAAGGACATTCGCTTGCACCCATAAAGAAGTTCTGTCATCAATGGCTTCCTCTGACAGAGAGTCATCACTGGCAATAGGAAGAGGCACGTCCAAAAATTCTAATTGGCCCTTGTAGGGTTCTCCTGTGTAAACTTCTTAATCATCCCTTGTGTTCACCCTTTTCTTGCAATCTAAGGGAAGTATTGTCTCCTCCGCATACTCTGAAGGATCAATTGCACGCTGCATGTCGATGATTTCAATTGTGATGTTGTTCAGTGGATAAAGATTCTGAGTCGCTCTCATGAGTTCTTCAAGCTCTGTAGAATGTCATGAAATTCTCCGTATAGGTTCTGCTGTTGAAAATATCCCCGATAAAAGCCTCTGTAAAATAGGTCATTGTAGCTTTTGGGCCTAAGTTAATGGGCCCAACCCCACTACACTTTGAACAAGATAAAAATCGACCCGGACTCTCTACCAGGGCCCCACATGCCTTTTTCCAGATGAATTTTCACAAGTCACGTGCCCACTTTTATCCAGCGGTACAAGACCCCTATCATGATTGACGTCTGGACAAAAGCTCTCTTTGCCTTTCCTTAATCTCTCTTCCATCTCTGTCGTAAGAGTCCCCCTCTGCAGAGAACTTTCCCCATAAGTCAAACCTCTGACATATCGATCAGAGTGCTTCTCCCCCTTTTTTTTTAATCTTTGCTGGAGCTTCACACCATACTGCAGAAAATGCCATCTCCATCTTCAATCTCGATTTCCCTCGGAATTTTCTCCCTAGGACCCTTAACTATAATTCGAGCCCATAGCAGATGTTTTTTTAGGGTGGTTTCCTCCGTCTCCAACCACCCCCCACATTGGTCACCAATTTGTTTTATCACCTTGTCTGTCCAGAGATGTAGAGGAAAACCTAAAATACGAACCCAAAACCAATCAAACTTGAAGTCAGCTTGCGTCGTTCCTGCTTTGGGAGACCACCATTCCATCTGTAAATGGTGATTCTTTCTTCTCTACTTCCCCATAACAATATGCTCTGATTCCTTTCTTGACTGGAACTCGAAAAGAAACTGAATACCATTCATGTCGTAAATGTTGACTTTATGGATGCCTTTCCACGTTTGAATAGCCCACCTTCTGACTTCATTCCGTGAGGGAATTTCGTCATCCTCTGGGAAGCTTCCCACCAGACATCTACTAAGGACCCCTTCTTCTTCACGGAGTGTCTCCTTCTGATTTTCTGCTTTCCTATCAGATATGGCCTCCCATTTGCCCTTTTGAATGACCTCCTTATAACTTTCCTCTCCCCTGAGCCTCATAAACGCAGTATTCCGCTGTTTCTCAGTGACATGTCCTGCCTCCTTAATGATGAAGCTTTCAATTTTTTTTGATAGGCCACCCCAACCCTCATTAAAGATGCTTTTTGGCAGAATAATCACCGAACGTTCATGGCCATTAACCACAATGATTGAGATGAACCTACCGTATTTATTGAACTTCAATGAGCAATAAATGTAGGTAGAAATGTCCTTGCATCTCCAAGTATTAAATGATTTGCCTTTAATGCCAGAAGCCTCCCCTAGCCTTTTGCATATCCATAATAAAGCATCCCTGCTCAGCTTCATTCTCCTCATGTGTAGTTTCGCACTCTCCACCCACTCAAACCAGTTTCCTTTCGTGTTTCTAGACTCAGTTATATCGTATGATTTGACCCCAAGTGTAAAATATATTCTGTTATCCATGGGAAAGAAAGAATTAAGGAAGAAAAAAAAAAGGAATTGGGTTTTCCGGCAAAGGAAGTTCACCGGATTATGGCTTCCTAAGGACCGGAAGGGTCCCTAGGAAATTGTCTTGGGATAAGTTCCTGAGAACTTTTCAAAAGGTTTTTTGTCTTGGTATTTGATAATGTTCTTATCTCATTTAAGCGAGCTTTTTGTCGCCTTTGCTTTAAGTGCGCTTCTCGCTTTGCCTACTGAAGCGCTCGCTTTTTCAGCAGCTCTTTGCTTCAGAGCATAAAAGTGCAGTGCTTGCGCCTCGACTTGCTTTGCGCTTTAAGTGCGCTTTTTGTCACTTTCACAACACAGACTATTACTGAACAGAGGAGAACCAAGATAAATAGTTTGCACTACCTGTCAAAGGTTTTGTGGTGATGCCATGATTTGGGTTGCTGGAACTCACAGATTTACTGCTAAACATATCGTATCTCAGAGACATGAAAAATAGATCTATTAGTGTTAAAAAGTAAAGTAAATTCTGGGGAAAAAACCTGAAGAACAGATTTGGGAAACTGGAAAACTGCTTGCTGTCTTGTCAGAAAAAGTTACTGGGAAAAAAATTCCAGAAAAGTGGCTGAAAAAACAGCATAAGCCGCGAGGATTCCGATCGTAATGGTGGTACTCGTATATGCACAATACCCCTAGAGAGTGTTGGAGTTGCGAAACAGTGGAGGTTTTGCTGGAAAAAGAATTCTCAGCAATTTTGTTCTCTTATAATTCTTGTTTTCTCACTAAAGAAAGCTCTGATACCATGTGAGAAGACAAGAGTTTGAGAGAGAACTCGGTTTGATTATTCCCACAAGTTATTGAGTTTAAATAGCTAAGTATACATGTCCTAAAAAGGGAAGGAAATCAATACAAATTAATGTCAAATCAAGCTAGAGTAGATCTAGGAGTAAATCAAGCTACCTACTATATTTACACATATGCTATAGAATGTTCCTAGGATTCTAACAGTTTTCAAAAGCAAATGTGGTGTGGTAATGATATCTTCAGAGTTTCTTTTCCAACTATATGTGACATGTTTAAGAACAATATGATGATATTTCATGTCTGTAGAACGCGATATCACTGCTTATTTGAATTAAGGCTCAAGAAGTGGTGATAGATGCAGTTCAATTTTTTTTGAAATTATTCTGTAAGCAAAACATCACACTCTCAGAATATTACACTTGGTAATGGAAAGCTAGTGGGAGAAAATTGTTCTCGGTGATATCTTACAATGCATGTTACTTTAAATAGAGGATACAAGTTTCAGACAACTTTTAGTTGGACTTCGAGAGTGACATGGGTCTGTTTGTTCCCATGGTCGATGTTGGCTATAGTTAAAAACGTGATGCAGGTAGGCAGATGTAAGCATGGGATTAACCCCTTTTGCCTATATGTGAGAATTTGGGAGGGGAAGTTATGGAAGAGCCTTTGTAGGAGTGAAAAATGAATTTGCTTCCTCGAGATCTTTTTATTGGGTAAATTATTGATGCTCAAGAGTCTCAATTAGTGCATTCGATTGGGCATTATTTGTAGTAAATCATATCTTGTTAAAAATTCACAGCAAGGGTTTCTTTTTTTCTTAAAGAGTGGATGTTCTGTCATGAGTTGGCTTCTCAAGTCTAATGTGATTTCCCTGTCAAAACAAGGTGCTTTTATCCTGCTTTATTCATATATATTCCATTGCCACCCTCCTTTGGACTGGCATGTGATACTTTCTGGCAAGAATTTTGCTGTTAGTTGGGATTAGTTGTGGAAATTAACCATTTTTTATGAATTGCTTGAACATAAAATTGGGGTCATTTTAGTGTAAGTTCATTTTAAGATTAGCTTTTGAATACTTTTGTTTTCCTTTAATAACTGCAGGTTAAAGAGCAAGTTGAATCAACTTGCAGATCAGTATACTCTCTCTGAACAGCAATTTGCAAACAAGGTGATTCACATTTGCTCTTATTCAATTTCCTAGTATTATTGAGATCATAAAACATCTTTGTGGATTTTAATATTTTTCTCCAAGGCGTTTCCTTTTTGATCAAGGGCCTGATGAATATCTTTCTCTTTGAAGATGAAGCAAAAGAGTCTTGAACTTCAGCTTGCTGATTTGAAAATTAAGCAACACGCGGAGAAATCACAGCAGGAACAGTCCCAAATGAAAATTTATGCTGACCAAGTGTCACAATTACTGGCAACGGAGAAGAACTTGCGGTTGCAATTGACAGCCGATGGAGAAAAGTTCCAGCAGTTCCAGGTTAGCCTGTTAGCCTTACTTACAATACTATGATGTGTCAAACTGAAAGTCACTACACCAAACATACAGTTGTGAGATAACTTTCACGAAGTTTGTGCTTGTGATATTGGTTTGCAGTTTCTATTGGTATAGGAATTCTTCAAGATAATTTGTACTGCCTCAAAGATTTTGCCTCTCTATAAAGAGGTTTTTGATAAGGCGAATGATCACATATCTCTGGTTGAATTGCTTAGATCATTAGCTTTAGATATTGATCTTGGTGAATTGTATAGGTGACAAAATATAAAGAAGTTCAAGAAACTTGAAGCAATCTAGTATCTTCTTTATGTCATCACCACAAGTTTTCATTCCTAGTTATCTTACCTCTCAAGTGGAATTCACAACCTTTTAGTATAAGAGTAGATATTATACCAGATAACTGCACACGTTAGTGAATAGCACTTCTGATATTTGGATCAAAGAAGTGGTCCTTTATTTTGTCTAATGTGATTGGATGGTATGCCCAGGATCATTGCTTCCTTTGTTTTGGTGGAGTTGAAAGTTAAGGATTTTAGGTAGCTTTCACTTCGGGACTTTTTCCTTTCTGTTTTGTTTAGTACTCTCCCTGTACTACTTGTTGGGAACTTTTCCTCTTTTATCTGTTGGAGAAAGATCAGTTCTTTCTCTACTTTGAGACTAGATAATTTTTACATTCCCATTGCAATTGACATGGCTTCTTGTTGTCCCCACAGGATACAAAACAAATTGTTCAGTATAATGGTAGTTCTGCCATTTAATAAAATATGTAGTTTATATGTCAGAAGTCTTTCTTACTTTCTTACAACACTGCATCCTATCAAACTATGCCAAATAAATTGGGACAGAGGGAGCAACTTATTGGGAAATGGTTGTCCTTTTCTATCAAGCATTTTAGACTTGTTTAGAGGAGTTGAAATGCATGAAAAAACTAACCCGATTTGGTAATATTATTATAGACAAGAAAATAATAGAAAATTTTGAATGAAATGCCTTCTTGACTTCTGATAGCCAATTGATCATAGGTAATAAACCTGAAGAAGATTTTTTTTTTTACTATTTCCACATTCATCTTGAAGCCGCTTAAGTGAGGCTAGATGGTAGCACAATAGGCTGTGCCTTTGCCACAAACCTCAAGGATCTCCATGCTGTCCCTTTCCCATCCGTATGCCTTTCTCTTTGCTGAATTCATTTTTTCTGTTGGATTTGCTAATGGGTTTTTAATCTTCCCTCACAAAACTTTGGTTCTAATGAATGGATGTTGGGGGCATACGATGGCTTAGCATGGACTAAAAGTAGTGGTATGATTCCAGTCTGTCACAGTGTATGACTGTAGAGTTCTGCTGTCTGTCCTATGAACAGATGACGTATCAAAGCAAAAGCAAGTTGAATCTACGAATGACAATCATCTTTGGGGATTAAAAACTATTTGCTCTTGTTTATTTTAGGAGAAAACTTGTGTGAAAATTGCATTTTAAAGTTTTCCCTTTAATGTTCGTTTGTCAATCCTGAATCCTGTTGTGTGCATTCGTCGAGTCTTTCATTCCACGAGTTTCAGTGACCTGCTATTTTACTTATTAACCAAATTATGGTGAAATACCATTATCACACCTCCCCTCCCCGCTACCCACCCAAAGGAAAAAACATTTGTTTAGTTCCAGTCCCCTCTTAGGCTTCCTCTTTTCACCATTTCAAACACAAGGTAATATGCACTTGCCTAGTGCTTGATAAAGCAGGAGCTTCGTTGTAATGCTTAATTACATGGTTCTTCTTAGAGGTATCAAATTACTGCAATAATGGGACAAATCAATAATTCAAAATCAGGAAGGGAAGGATCTTTTGTTTTATCTCATGTTATGTTTCTAAACTAGCTGCTTGTGGTTTTAGTGTCATGAAAAGTTGGAACATAAAACTTAAAAAATAATTCTTCTGTGCTATTCTTGCAGGAAGCTTTGCTGAAGAGCAATGAGGTTTTTGAAACGTTTAAGCAAGATATTGAGAAGGTTTACTTCCATTTATCTGTTAAACTTCTTTTTCCAATTTCCCAGTGTTCTGTTCTCTGTCCTGGTAAACTAGATGTAGTTTAGCGTGCACAATTAGACTACTGTTTCAATCGATTAGTAGTGTTCAAGTTCCGTAGTGAAGTGATCAAAATATTGGTTAAAAATAAAAAATGAAGAAGTGGAATCATCAGGTAACATGTTAAATCAAAGTTGAGATTATGTAAAGTAGTATTAGTTTGTATTAGTTTATATTAGTCTGAAATGTTGAAGGAAGGGAAGTTTTCCATTTTGGAAAAGAGATCAAATATTTTGAGATGGACCAAAGGGGAAAGGGGGTTAGGTTTATTGTGGCAGAAGGAGTAGTTTGCCTTCATGCTGTGGTTATTCTAACAAGTCAGGTACTATTTCTTTTAGACCTACACTCACAATGTTATCCTTTTTGATGTTACATGGTTCTGATTTTAGATGGCAAAATCAATAAAAGAACTCAAGAAGGAGAATGCTTTCTTGAAGGCCAAATGTGACAAGTCAGATGTTTCTCTTATAGAACTTGCTGAGGAGGTAATCCTGTCTCTAATCAATTTAACTCTTTAATGGAAGGAAATTATTCAATTTCTCTTTAGTTGCATATTCTCTTTTTAATTTTTTACTCGTGATGCCGCAAAACTGGTGCCGCAGACAGATACACTGAACTGCAAAGAACATAAGACATGCAGGATAGACCAGATATCCTATGAATATTAAGTTTTATACCAACTTATGAAAATAAGCTGTTGTTGTCTTTCTATGTCACAATTCTGGTTATCAAACTCAATATTCCTTAACTTTGAGGCTCCAAATAAAGCAATCTATGATAAGTTTCCTAAAATACACATGTTTTAATCAAAATACTTTAATAACTAAAGTAACATTCTGAAACATGGAAAAGTTTTATAGGAAAGTCATGATCAGGATATCGAACCAAAAGTAAAGACGACAGGGAGTCATTAAGGTCTGAGTTGTTGTTCTGCATATATCTGATTTTACTCCATATGCTTTGAAATTAAGTTCTGAATTGATGTTCTGTAGATATCTAATTTTATTGTATTTATGGATAGTACTTCTACCTTTGAGTGCTGCCCACCCTCCCCCCCCCCCAAAAAAAAAAGAAGGTACTTAATGACTCTAATCAGTTATATTGTATTGCCTTCTTTAATTTCTTACTCGGAAAAGGGCCTAAAATACCCTCGAAGTATTGAAAATGGTACACAACTACCCCTCATCCACCTATTGGCTCCAAAATACCCTCCCCATCCACCCATTGGCTCACAAATACCCTCCCCATCCACCTTTGGGTCCAATTTTAGCCACTTCATTAACGGAGCACCATTTAAAATAATTAAATAATCCTTTTAATTACGTGGCGCTCAACCATTGGTTGCAATTTAATTATTTAATATAATTTTAAACCTACCCATTACCCACCCATTTTTAACTAAACCCGCCCCAATACTTATTAAACCCACCCTAAAATATTGAGCATCAAGTCATGAATGAACATCAAAATATATTTTTGATGTCATGACATTAGAAACATTTTTCTAATGTCGCCCCCAAGGCCTAGCTCGAGTGGCAAAAGATGGAGGATTTGTGGCTTAGGTCGCAGGTTCAAGCCCCACACCATGCAAAGCAAAGCCCGGTATTTAAGTGGAGAAGGGTAGAGGGGCGGGCCCATTATCCACCGAGATTAGAAGGCTGTGATTGGTCCAAAGGGCGGGTCACAGACGGATTTCTCGGTTATCAAAAAAAACAAAAAAAAAACATCTTTCTAATGTCATGAATGAGCGTCAAGAAATCTCCTAGAAGAGCAAATTCAATAAATAAGCTTAAGCTTTATTAATTAATATATAAATTATAAAAACATACATTATATACATGACAAAATATATTTTTTGGTTCCTGTGGAGTCAAATACGAGTTGCTAACATAATGTATGTACAGTTCACATTTGTTGATTATCTGGAATTATTTTTTATAATGGTGATACAATTGTAGTCATATAAATCAAACAGGCAATCACTACGACATATGAAGAATTTAACGATAATAATAAAATTTTCGTTATATTATATTTTTTACGGCAATAACATATATGTATATTCATAGCCAACATTTTATATAAATAACGCTAAAAACTTTAGCAACTTTGAATGCAATAACATTAACTCAATTTCCACTAAAAAAAATCTATTGTCAGTAAATATCTTCTTTTTTTTTGTTGTGAACGAAGTCAGAGGTGAATTCAGCTAAACTCAATAGCTTTAGATTTACATTTCGAATTTTTTATATAAATTTCTAACTTAGTATCTATACAATTTGTCCCTCTAAAAGAATCTTGGATTTTCTTTGCGATCTGATTATTTTAGATTAATATAATGGTCACACTATGGTACATTTTAATACTTACTAAACCCGCCCGACCCAATACAAAAAGAACCCATGGGTTCGATCGAGCGGGTAATGGGTAGGTTTAAAATTATATTTTATGGTGGGATTAATAAGTATTGGGGCGGGTTTAGTTAAAAATGGGTGGGTTTAAAATTATATTAAATGGTGCTCCATTAATGAAGTGGCTAAAATTGGACCCAAAGGTGGATGGGGAGGGTATTTGTGAGCCAATAGGTAGATGAGGAGGGTATTTTGGAGCCAAAAGGTGGATGAGGGGTAGTTGTGTACCATTTTCAATACTTCGAGGGTATTTTAGGCCCTTTTCCGTTTCTTATTTTATAAAGTAACATTTGTATATTGTCCAAAACAGCACATAGGTTGTGCTGAAACCATTTTTACAAGGCATAAGGAAGAAAAACTGATCAAAACTTCTCAGAAACGACTCAGTATCTTCTATGAAGGTTTGTCTACACCAAAAATAGAGAAGTCTAATGCAAATCAATTTGATTTTCTGTACTGAACTGCTAGTGTCTTCAAAAGATCTGGAATTTCTTTCTTTCCAGATTGTCCACCATATACAAGCCGAGACAATCCTCCATCTATTCTTTTTTTTTGAATAAGTAACATTTGTATTATAACTCAGCACTTAGGTAAAGCTAAACCCCTTTACAACAAGTCAAAGTATAGCAATATATGAAAGGACTCCCAATCCTAGCATGATTCTAACACATCTAGGATATTTTCTGCATCTATAGGGGAGTTCCTTGTACACCAAAAACACAAAAGCAAAATACAATCTGTTTTGATTTTCTGTACTGTTCTACTCCTATCTTCGAAACACCTAGCATTTCTCCCCTGCCAGATGGTCCACCATATACAAGATGGTATGGTTCTCTAGTAGCTCTTGTTTTTTGCTCCCTTCCCAGCTTCTTCCCAACTAGATAGAGTGTCAACAATCTTGCTAGGCATTGTCCATTGTATGCCTGTGAGATTAATGAAAATCTTCCATAGTTGGTCAGTGATTCTACAATGCAAAAACAAATGTCCCACTGTCTCAGCTGCCTCACCACATAAACAACAGTGCGTGACTAAGATAATGTTCCTCTTTCTTAGGTTTTCATGTGTCAAGACAACTTCTTTTGCTAGCAGCCATGAGAACATGCCACCTTCAAAGGTGCTTTGGTTCTCCAGATTTGTTTCCATGGCCATATGGAGTTCTGTGCCACTGTCGAGTTCAGAAGTTTGTACCCTGAACTTACTTTGTATGCCCCTTTGTTGTGCCATTCCACCATAGTCTGTCCACCCCATTCTTCAGACCTTGAAAAGTTTCAAGGATTTTGAAGAACTCAATCAGTCTAGGAATTTCCCAATCATTTAAGTTTCTTCTAAAATTTAAGTCCCAGCCTTGGAGTGCCTACATGTCAGCTATTGTTCTGTCCTGATGGATAGCTAAATCAAACATATCAGGGAACTTCTCTGCAAGACTCCAATTACCTAACCACCTATCTTTCCAGAAGATGGTTTTATTACCATCACCTACACTAATGGTAGTTTGGTTATGTAAAATAGTCCACTAGTTTCTGATAGATCTCCAAACAGTGACACCATAAGGATTGTTTGCTTCTTCAGTCATCCACCCATCCAATTCTCCATACTTTGATGTAATCACCTTTTTCCATAGAGAGTGTGTCTCATGGGTATATCTCCATAACCACTTCATTTTCAAAGCTTTACTTTGGTTCTTCAGATTTTTGATACCAAGGCCCCCCTGTTTCTTGCTTGAGATTAGTTCTTTCCACTTGACTAAGTGATAGCCTTTCTTGGTATTATTTCCTTGCCAAAAGAAGCTTCTCCTGATCTGGTCTAGCCTCTGTACTACCCCTGGTTGGATGAGGAAAAGGGTAAGCATGTAGGTTGGGAGAGCATCTAACACAACATTAACCAAAGTGAGTCTAAGGGTAAGCATGTAGGTTGGGAGAGCATCTAACACAACATTAACCAAAGTGAGTCTACCCCCAGACAAGTATTGGGATTTCCATCTTGATAATTTCCTCTCACATCTTTCCAGGACATTGTCCCAAATTCCCTTGGACCTTGATTGGGCCCCCAATGGCATCCCTAGATATATAGAGGGTAGGGTTCCGACTTCTCCTCCCAGAATTGAGGCCAAGAGGTTAATGTTTGGTACATTGTATATGGGATAAATGTGACTCTTCTCCCAATTAATGTGCAAACCTGAAATGCCTTCAAAGAGTACTAGGATCACTCTCAAGTATGTTAATTGTTCCTCTTTTGCACCAGAGAAAATCAATGTATCATCTGCGTATTGTAGATGTGTCACCTCTAGACTTTCTCCACTGTTTTTAGCCACTTCAAAACCATATAACCAGCCGTTGACCTTTGCTGTCTTAATCATATTATTGAGACCCTCCATGGCTAGGATGAACAGAAAAGGGGACAGAGGGTCCCTTTGTCTTATTCCCCTTTGGGCTGCAAAAAAACCTTCCGGTGATCCATTTATCACTACTGAGAATTTTACAGTTGAGATGCAGAATCTGATCCACTTGATCCACTTCTCCCCAAATCCCATTCTCTTGAGTGTGTTGATTAGAAACCCCCAATTCACATGATCATAAACTTTTTCTATATCCAATTTGCATAGGATTCCAGGCATCTTTTGTGATATTCTTGAGTCTACTGCTTCATTTGCTATCAATACTGCATCCATAATTTGTCTGCCCTGAATGAAAGCCATTTGCTGTGAGTCTACCAATTTATCCATCACCCTTTTGATCCTTTCAGTCAACACTTTAGACAAAAGCTTGTAGAAACTGCCTACCAAACTAATTGGTCTAAAATCTTTTAACTCCTTTGCCCCTTTCTTTTTGGGAATCAGTGCAATATATGTTGCATTGAAGCTCTTTTCAAATATCTCAAGTTCATAGAAGTTGTGGAAGGCATTCATAATGTCATGTTTTAGAACTTCCCAGTATTTGATGAAAAAGCCCATTGTGTATCCATCAAGTCCAGGGGCCTTATCTATAGCACACTTTTTCAGGCAGCTGAGCACCGCCTCCTCCTCAAAGTTGGCTTGTAATTGTACTTTTTCTGCTTCTGAGATTGTAGGACAATTTATCATGTTTCCTGCTGGTCTCCATCTCTCTGTTTCTGTGTACAACTTCTTATAGAACTGTATGATCTCCTTTTTCACTTTGTCTGGCTCCTTCACTGTCTCACCTTGTACTTCCAGTTGGTCAATACAGTTACTCCTTTTATGTGCATTGGCTGAATTGTGAAAGAACTTAGTGTTATTGTCACCTTCTTTTAGCCACAAAACTCTGAATCTTTGCCTCCATGCAGTCTCTTCGTTCCTGAGTAGTTCTTCATACTCCAGGAAAGTAGTTGCCTTTAATGCACCCTCTTCTTCTGTTAGTGCTCTATTATCAATAATGGAGTCCAGAGTGGCCATCTTGTTTAACAGGATGGATCTTTGCAAAAGCAAATTTCCTTTACCTTCCTTACTCCACTCCTTGAGCTTACCCTTCAGTGCTTTCAATTTGCATGCTAAAATGTAGTCTGGTTTCCCTGTATATGCAAAAGAATTCCACCAAGACATCTATAAATCCCTCTGTGTTCAGCCACCAGTTTTCAAACTTGAAATAAGATTTGTTCAGATCCCATGGTCCACAGTGTAAAGCTATAGGCACATGGTCTGATGTCAGTCTTTGTAGAGCAACCTGCTTCATTTTACTAAAATGTTCACTCCACTCGGTTGTGAATAGGATTCTACCTATCCTTGATGCAACATTGTTTGTATCTCCCCTGAACCAAGTATGTGTTCCTCCTTCAAGTGGCAAGTCAATAAGCTCCAGGTCTTCTATGAAGTCTGAGAATTCTACAATGGTTGTAGATCTCCTTTGACAGTTCTCTTCTCTGTGCGGAACCTGCATACATTGAAGTCCCCACATACTACCCAAGGGCCCTCCATTAAACCAGAATTTAGTGAAGAGAGTGAGGAGATCAAAACTGAAATTCTCAGTTTCTACCAAGACATGTACACTGAAAATGAAAATTGGAGGCCCAGAGTATCTTTTGATGGTTTAGCCAGCATATCACTGATACAAAAAGCTTGGTTAGAAAGACCATTTGAAGAGGAAGAGGTGTGAGCTGCTTTGATGTCTTGTGCACAAGACAAAAGCCCCCCTGATGGATTTACTATGGCATTCTACCAAAAAGCATGGGAGATAATCAAACCTGACTTAATGGGGGCTATCTCTCATTTCCATCAACAATGTCACATGGTAAAGTCTTGCAATGCCTCTTTTATTGCCCTTATCCCAAAGAAGAAAGGTGCAATAGAACTCAAAGACTTCAGACCCATAAGTCCCATAGGTAGTGTCTACAAGATTATTGCTAAAGTCCTAGCGGAGAGGCTGAAGACAGTCATGGGGAAGCTAGTATCAGGAGAACAAAATGCTTTCTTAAAAAACAGGCAGATTACTGATGCAGCCTTAGTCGCAAATGAACTTCTAGATGCAAGGCTAAAAAGTGGAGTTCTTGGAATCCTATGCAAGTTAGATGTGGAAAAAGCTTTTGACAAACTCAATTGGTCTTATTTATTATCAATGCTGAGGAGTATGGGATTTGGCGAAAGGTGGATCAGGTGGATCAAATTCAGCATTACTACTGTCAAATATTCAATTCTAGTGAATAGATCCCCAGTTGGTTTCTTGTCCCCTCAAAAAGGGATTAGACAGGGAGACTCACTCTCTCCATTCTTATTTATCCTTGCCATGGAAGGTCTCAGCAAGATGTTAGCAAAGGCAAAGCAAATGCAATGGATTGAAGGATTTAGGGTGGGCAACAACGAAGATAATTCTATCTCTGTGACTCACTTGCTCTACGCGGATGATACTCTTATTTTTGGTGGGACAGAGAAGTCTCAGGTGCGATATCTCAACCTAACACTACTCCTATTCAGTGTTATCAAAGGCACGCTTTAAGCGCGCTTAAGCCCTGAAGCGAGGCTCAAAACGTGTTGAGCGCTTCGCCTCGCTTTATGTGCGCTTCAGTGTCGTCATCAAGGTTTTAAGGCAAACTTTTCCTTGCCAATGAGCCTCTTATGAAAAAGTGACACTAAACAATTGATATTTCACTTTATCATAAAAAAAAAATTCATTTTTTTTGGTCATTTATTTGTCATTCATGTTCTTAATTATTAGTCTTGGACTAAACATATATATTTGTATTTTTCTCCATTTGCGCCTTTTTTCATCAAAGCCCACACTATATTTGCGCTTTGCGCTTAAAGCCCCCACGGACCTTAGAGCTTTTTTGCGCTTTTCGCCTTTGAT
>JAJOOH010016977.1:0-35154 GCA_029582605.1 Solanum gracilifrons
GTAAAACAAATTGAAAGAATTCAATAAGTAATCAGTAAACAAAAGTCAATTTTGGTTGTTATCAAGATGAGAGAATTAACTAGGGTATACGTGTTCCCCACAAGCTCATAACGCAGTAATCTTAGTAATAGCAATCCTTTCCTAGTGTACTACATGCAAAGCTATAAGTTAGGTATATCTAAATCCTTGGTCCGGCATCTAGAGAATTTCACCCTGCACCTTGGTCCGCCTATGTGTGTATAATTTACTAACCCTTACCTTTATCTCATATTAGACATCACATCGATGTTTGGCTTAGTTATTACTTCGCACCAATCGACACTAGCCAATTAGATCGTATCACACTAAATCTATGTTGATAATTGTTTTTTTTTTGTTGATTACCTCCTTGGTCCAGCAAGTAGCAACAAGGTGAGTTCTAACGCATGCACTCGTTAAAAAGACTTCTAAACGAAAGAATTATCAATGCATGCAACAACACTATTCAAGAATTGATTGGTTACTATTCATACTTTGTTAATCGCTCATGGTTCTCACAACCCTAGTTGTGGAGTTGATTTACCCATAATTATATGAGCACAATTCATTGGTTTAGATGAAAGAATTATGAACTTACGTAAGAAGAATAATATACCCAGAAATTCAACTAGAATTGCAAAACCAAAATCTTCAAAACGAATTTAGGAAATTAAGAATTGCTAAAGTTGCAAGTTAATATCCCAAGTCAAGAACAAGAATAAAAGTAATAAAGTCTAACCCCCAAAAACGAGGTTTACACGCCCTATTTATAGAAAACAAGTCTTGAATTAAAAGGGAAACAAAATAAGGAAAGTTTGTTCAGGCACGCGTCTTCATTCCACGAGACTGACTCATAGACCATCAATGGAACTACGGTCCATGAGTCCCTTCCATCAGCCCGGATTTAGAAAGTATTTCAGCTTACAAAAATTAGCTTCTCTGAAGTAAATGACGGAACTGTAGTACGGACCGTAGATTGATCTACGGTCCGTTAATCCCTCTCCGTAGCTCCACACTTAGAATCTTCAAACATCATGTACTGTAATCCTCGCAGTATCATTCTACGGATCAGCAGTACGGTCCGTAGATCAATCTATGGACCGTCAATGGCCACCGTGGTTCCACAGTTGGTCAGATTTCCTGATTTGCCTTCCATGCCTTGCCTGCTGATCTACGGTCACCATTTACAGAGCGTCAATGGACCTACGGTCCATAGATCACCTCCGTAGATGCCTTATTCTGCATTTCTTTCAGCTGTCTCTTTACTTTCGCGCCTAAACATCTTTCCTGCAAAACATGATACAAGCACCTAAAAACCAATACAAAAAGGCCCTAGACACACAGAACTCTTAAGTGAAATGTATTAAAAATACCGTAAACTCACAGTATATCATATTACCCACTAGTTTACATTCTACGGATCGAAAAATGAATTCGGGGAGTTAAAACCACCTTACCTTTAGCCTTAAGAATGATGAAAAATGGTCAGGAACTCGCCTGGGGTCGTCTCTTAGCTCTCAAAGTCAAAAAGTACATAATAAAATAATTTTGGGGTTTATTTCTGACTTAAGTCGCGTCTCCGTCACAACGGTACTCACCCCGCTACAGAGGCCCCGCCCTGGTGGCACAAAATCCCGCCGCAACGACTTGCACAAAATAGAGAGCTAAATAAAGAATTTCCGAACCACCATTTCACAACACACCTTCGTCCCATGACACTCAGAAACTACCCTTTCATGCTAAGATCGATTCTGGCAGTTCTACTCGCTCGAATTCAATTTCGTAAAGTTGTACAGGTTCCTTAACGTCTTAGCTATCTACTCATGTGATCAAAATCATAATTAGATCACCCAATTCTAACCAGATTTCCCTAGACCTTACTGACTCTGATTTCATTCAAATCTGGACTCGGTTGGAAAATTCCAAGTTACTACGAAAAAGTTTTCTGGCCCAAAATTTTTCCCCAATGGCGTTTCTATAATGACAGAAGCCGGTCGTTACAATAGATACCAATTTACCCATCACTCGTCCCCGAGTGACAAACTAGGAAAAATGGGCTAAAGCAAGAGTGAAATAGTACTTGAATCGACGAACAACTGGGATACTTGTCTCGCATGTCCTTCTCGGTTTCCCAAGTAGATTCCTCAATTGGACGATACTTTCATTGAACTTTCACAGACTTAATCTCCTTGGTCCTCAGCTTCTGGATATCACGATCAAGAATTGCAATCGGTTCCTCCTCATACTGAAGGTCTTTGTCTAACACGACTGAGTCCCATTTTATGATGTAATCCCCATCACCATGATATATCTTCAACATGGACATATAATACTGGGTGAACTCCCGATAGGTTGGGAGGTAAGGCCAATCTATAAACCACTGTCCCTACATAATCAAGAACCTCAAATGGACCAATGTAACGAGGACTAAGTTTGCCCTTCTTGCCAAATCTCATCACCCCTTTCATGGGTGATACCTTAAGAAGAATATTATCCCCCGTCTGAAATGCCATTTCTCTTACCTTATGGTCTGCATACTTTTTCTGTCTACCCTGGGCCACTAAAAGCTTAGCTAGGATGCTCCTAACTTTATCGTGAACATCTTTCACTAAGTCAACCCCCAAAGGTTTCACATCTCCAGCCTCAAATCATCCTACGGGTGACCAACATCCCCTCCCATAAAGTGCCTCAAATGGTGCCAAATCAATGCTGGAGTGATAACTATTATTATAGGAGAACTCACACAAAGGTAAGAACTTATCCCAATGCCCCCCAAAATTAATCATACATGGCCTCAACATGTCTTCTAACACTTGAATAGTCTTTTCTGACTGTCCATCTATCTGTGGATGGACAGCTATATTAAAAGTGAGTTGTGTGCCCAATTCATCATGTAACTTCCTCCTACCATGGTCTGAGATGATAGAAAGGGGCACCCCATGCAACCTCACTATATCTTTCACATAAACATTAGCCAATTGTTCAACATTATAATCTATTCATACCAAAATAAAATGGGCTGATTAGTCAATCTGTCAATCACTACCCAAATAGAATTAAACTTCCCCAAAGTCTTGGGAAGACCAACCACAAAGTCCATGGCTATCCTTTCCCACTTCCATTCTGGAATTGGAATTCTTTGAAGCAACTCTGCAGGCCTTTGCTATTCATACTTTACCTGTTGGTAATTTTGACACTTAGCCACAAACTCCGCTATGTCTTTCTTCATGCCCGACCACCAATAAAGCTTCAAATCGCGGTACATCTTCGTCACACCCGGATGAATGGAATATCACGAACCATGGGGTTCTGTCAACAATTTCTGAATCAAGTCATCGACTTGAGGAACAAAAATTCATCCTTTAAAACTGAGCGCACCTTCCACATCAAGAGTGGTCTCTTATGCCTTACCAATCACAGTCTTGTTTCTAAGCTCATTCAAATTTTCATCCTCAAACTGTTTGCCCTTGATCTCCTCAATGAACGTGGCCCTTACTTCAATGCTAGCTAATACCCCACCTTTCTCTGAGATGCCTAACAATATGAACTTAGACTTCAAGGTCTGAATTCCCTTAGCCAAAGGCTGCTTGGATACACTCAAGCAAGCTAAACTACCCATACTCACCACTTTTCGACTCAAAGCGTTTATCACTACATTAGCCTTACCTGGATGGTATGGAATGGTGATGTCATAATCCTTAAGTAACTCCATCCACTTTCTCTGTATCAAATTCAGATCTTTTTGAGTGAACACATGCTTCAAACTACGATGATAATTAAATACCTCACACTTGACATCATAAAGATTAGGTCGCCAAATCTTAGAAGCAAACACTACCACTGCCAACTCTAAATCATGTTGGATAATTCCTCTCATGCACCTTCAACTGCCGCGATGCATAAGCTATGACATTCTTATCCTGCATCAACACCGCATGAATCATCACAATAAACTATAAAATCTTTACTTTCCACCGGTAGTACTTGAATATGTGTTGTGGTAAAAAAAGTCTTGAGATTTTGGAAGCCCTCCTTGCATTTTTCAGTCCCATTTAATTGGTATCTCCTTTTTGTTCTAATTCGTCAAGTGTATGGCAATAGAAGCAAAGTTCTTCACAAATCGACGATAGTAGCTAGCGAACCCCATAAAACTCCTAACTTCCATCACTGAGCTAGGCCGAACCCAATTCTTAACTGCCTCAATCTTTTGGGGATCTACTATTACCCCTTCTTTTGAAATTACATGCCCCAAAAATGCAACGAAGTCAACCAAAACTAACTCTTAGAAAATTTTGCATACAACCTTTGTTTCCCAAGAACACCCAGAACAATATGAAAATGGTCGACATGTTTTTCCTCACTTTTTGAATAGACCAAAATGTCATCAAGAAAAGTACAGACGTCTCCATACCGTTCCGCAAGACTCTATTAGACTTGTTTTTGGAACATCGAGATCTACGAACCGAGGCCTCTGAAACCAACTTTATCATGACCCAGACCGTCGTGAGTGGTATCCACACTAACCCTCCGGTGGGAGAACCCTTACTACAACCCAAACTAACAACTCAACCAAAATACTAAGGCATTTAAAGATACGGAAGAAGGTTTAAATACTAAGGAAAAGAAATAGAGAGTTCCCATAAACTCCAACTAAAAAAGTCTAACAACCAAACAATGCAGAATAACATCTAGAATCTGAAAGTCAATGTACCAAAACATCTAAGGTTCAACCATAAGTCTAAACAAGAAGGGCTACAATTCTATACTTAAACATAAGAAATCTAAGCAACTAGTCTAAGTACGAAAATGTGGACATAAGTTGTCACGACCCGAGTCTATACCTTTGACATGAGCGGCACTCAAGAACCATTGTTGGTCCCCAAGCAAGCCCTCATCATGGCTGACTACAAGCAGAAAACTAACTTAAGCATGCAAAGGCTTAAAAACTGAATAAAAATTCATGAAACTCAATTACAAAGCTTTAAGTCAAATGAAAAACTCTGAAAATAAATAAATAATTCAACTCGCTATAAAATAGGACACTTAAGTCTTTAAAACATTTAGCAAAATAAATGAACAAACTTCTAAAACTCTACAATCTATCAATAAAGCCTCTAAATGACAAAGATGAAAGTCGGGGCAAGACCCACGACTTCCTAACAACTGATATAACTGAAAGTACAAGTGGAACCCTCCGGAAGCAAGGAGGCTCACCATAGCTAACTCGAACCCCATGTGGTATCAACGAAGCTCCTGTTGATGATCTTGAATATATGTATCTGCATCACGGACAAA
Organism: Solanum gracilifrons; assembly: GCA_029582605.1. NCBI lineage: Eukaryota > Viridiplantae > Streptophyta > Magnoliopsida > Solanales > Solanaceae > Solanum > Solanum gracilifrons. The sequence goes on from JAJOOH010016977.1 coordinate 5,314, forward strand.
TGGCTCAGTAAGTGGAATGTACGAGCATGTAAGGGGAATTATAAAGCAAAACATAAGCTTGGACTTGATAAAAAAAAAAGGAAACATACTTACCTCTTTTCAAATTTACTTAACTCAAGGAATACTCAAGGATACTCTAAACTACTCAAACTTACTCAATTCGAAATACTCAACTCATGATACTCAAGGATAAACCAATAGTAAAAGATGCAATATATAGGGAAAGCTGTAAAACTGTAGATAGAAACTCAATGTATTGAAAAATACAATAATACTCGGTGTGTATATAAAAATACAATATAACTCTGTGGGAGTTTCTTTTATAGACAACCATCACTATGAGATATGTGATGCTACAACGTCTCGCCCACGTTTCCAGAACTGTCCTATACTTTGCCAAGGTATAAAACCTCTTAACTAAGTGGATCCACTAGTCTATGCTAAATCAACTAAGGAATCATCTAAAAAGTATGACCCTTTCTACCGACGTCGGCTACATGGTTTATGGAGACTTGAGTTATCTTAACTCGTCCCATATCGATGCTCAATACTACTCCCAAAATATACTCAGCTCATATGTTTTTAAAAAAAACATAACTCTTTCTGTGGTTTGAGATTATTACTCAAAACCTTCCTCTAAAAAGAGATGTTACTTAATTGCTCAAAACTCTTTTGGAAATCTTAGTTTCCTCCCCTTTTAAAATGTGAAAACATTTACTCTTGGGAATACTTAGTTCCCATTTATCATTTTAAGAAAATGAACTCGAATCTACTCTTTCTCAATTCAAGTGTTCAAGTCTTAAAACAAGTTTAGAAAAAGTTGTAAAGTACTTCTCAAAATAGAGTTCATGCCGAATGATGGACGTGAATGACTCAATTTAAGGTTTTCAATAACCATACAAGGAACTCGATACTCGAAACTCAACAACTCATAACTCAAAAACTTCAATGATACTACTCATTTCAAGAATGCTCAACTAATAAGGTTCATGCGGAATTATGGGCATGCACAACTCAACTCAAGGACTCAATGATACTCCTCAACTCAGGATTTCTCGACTCATATGGTTCATGCAAAATTACAGGCATGAAATTCTCAACTTAAGAACTTCATGGGTAACATGTAATAGTTCCATGATTAGGAATATCATCTCAGAAGGGTTAGGAATTCAATACTCAATACTTAGAACTTGAATATACTACTCCTCTTAAAGATACTCAACTTATGGAGTTCAAGCGGAATTTATGGGCATGAACGACTCGACTCAAGGGTCTACATAACAATATGGAACTCATGTATTCGACTCATCTCATTCTTATACTTACTTCCTCAAAACTTAGCTCAAATCGATAGTTGATCTCAAAGGATTCACAATTGAACTCAAAGACTTTCTTGAAACTCTACTATTAACTCTCTCTTGAATGCTAATTATGAATTTAAGAGATATGGTTCATGATATGAAGGATATCGTGATGATAAAGTAGTCTCATGAATGCATTCTCCTCATTCTCATGTTCACTTGCTCGAGTCTTGAAACAAGTTACTAGAAGTTGTAGAAGACTCCACAAAAGGACTCAAAGGGACTTTCTTAGAATGTTTGAAAGAATTCTCAAAAAACTTAATTCTTAACTCTACATTGAATTTGATTTATGAATTCAAGGTTGTGATTTTTGATAGGAAATGTCTCGGGATGCTTAGGAGTGTTTTTAGGTAGCTAAACATGAGAAACAGTTGAAAAACACTGTCTGGGGAGTAAGTCCGCGATGCAGAGATAAATTAAAATGTTTGATCGAAATATTTTTTGAAATAGTCGAGTCCGCGACCTCTCCGAGACACAGAGAGAAAATTTTCACACTGAAGGAACAGGTCCGCGACACTTGTTCCTTTTCTAATTATTTTCTTCCTTATTTTCTAACCCCTATTCGCCTAAATTCGATTATTTTTCTCAATTTCTCTTTAAATTAAGATGCCCAATACATGTACCCAAGAATCTAATCAAACACAATTCTAAAATCGACTTGATTTCCTCAAGAACTCATCAATCTAATCTTAACTCAAAAACGAAAGTCAATTTCAAGAACACAATTCAAGAACATCAACCTTTATCTTTCTAAAACGAATTTAACGCTGAAATTAATATGATTGGCGTGTGGGTGAACAAACCCAATACTATGGAAGCTTACACACCTCTTAGGGATTAAATCCATGGCAAAAATCCAAGACAAAACTAAAGAACCTCGACGAATGCCTTGATCCTCTCCTATTTTCTCCTTTATTTTCTCTTCTCTCAAAACCCTAAATTATTTTTGTGAAGCGTAAACTGAATACAATCAGTTTTTTCCCCAACTTAATTATCAAAAATGAGTTTAATTAATTGGGTAGTGAAAAGACCATAGTACCCTTCTAAAATTCGATTTTGACTTTCCTTATCTAGACATCCCAACTTCGAATGGTCATATCTCCCTCATACGAACTCGAACCTGAGCAAATTCAGTGGCGTTGGAAAGATAATTCAAAGTTCTTTATAAAATTTGGTTTTGACTTTCCTTATCTAGACATCCCAACTTCGAGTGGACATATCTCCAACATACGAACTCGAACCTGAACAAACTCAGTGGCGTTGGAAAGATAATTCAAAGTTCTATCTTTTGGTCGTTTGAAATCAACCCAAAACTCAAACTTAGCTTAACTTTGTCAAACTTTCCAAATTTGATAATTTCCATAAAAAAAGACGATTTCTTTCAAATTCTTAGTCTTTCTAGTTCTTTCAAAAAGCAAGGTGCTACATAAGCGAAAAGAGAACTCATGGTAGCCCGGAAGAACAGGCTCACCCTTGAATTCGATTGATCACTGATCTTCTAAGCGAGGTCTGTCAATAGCCGCTTGAAGATGCCCTGTACTCAACAAAGAAAGAGCAAGTGCAGTATCAATACACAACCACAGTTGAGTAGCATCACTAGTTGCGCCTTCCAGGTCGCAAAGTTGAGGTTACCTTGCAGTTTGATCAGTAATTGGGCAGCTGGATTAAACTGTACCACATGATTGGTAGTCGAACTGCAACAACACTGTCAATGGTCGTAGAAGGTACAACATTTTTTGAAGAGGAGAGAAAAAAAATTGATCCGACTCGTGAGGAAACCATAAGCGGATTGAGAATCAAAGCAAACTTGAATGATCTTATTCAATCGTAACATCAACTTAAATACAAGTACGATGTAACTAACTTGACTAATTCTAATGAACTATTTTAACAACTTAATCTAATCTTGTGGAAGAGATTGGAACAAACGATTTGAACTAAATTTGCCTCTAACAACCTGATAACCGTTCATAATTCAGGCGAACTCGTCGGAGCTTAGGCAAACCAAAATGTCGAAGATGGAGCAAATGAACATCACAAAGAGGCAAGGAAGACCATCCCTCAGCAGAGCACAAGTGATAATTCACCTACGAAATTAGCATGTCAAAGTGACCTAAATTCTAAGCAAAATCACAATGATGGAGATTCACAAAATGCTAACAAAGAATAGGAGAAGGAGCAATAATTGAATCAAAATGTCAACAAGGAGGTAAATTCCAAAAAACTCAATTCACAAGCTGAAAATTCTAATTTGTATGCAGCTGATCATCAAGACAAAAATGAGACAACAATTTGGAAAATTAAGGCCAACAACAACTCCAATGGGACTACCAATCAACAAAGCAAACATATTACAGAGGACCACACAAATATCAGTAACAAGAACATGACAGGTAAGTTACTTCATAACTTACAAGCTCCTCACGATCATAGTACTGCCCCCTACAATAATGCAAAATCTGTGAGTCAAAATGAGCATGGGAAGGGTAAACATGTTATGTAGGAGGATGGAAAGGGGCATAATGAGAAACAAAACCAAATGGGAAACAAACTTGTGGATCCTAAAATCCCTCCCCCTATCAAGGTGTCTTCTAACTTTGATACATATAGACCAAACATGCAAAAAACCAACCAAAATAACAACCAACAACAACAGAACATACCTCCTACCAACAACTCCCTTAACTAAAACAACACAAATCAAATTCCTGACCCCCCCCCCCCCCATTGTGGCTCAAACCTTAGCAAATAGGTTGAGAGCTATCCAAAATAGTAACGTCCCACATGTAGACATATCCTATTATTACCACTAAGCAAGGATATCCCTCTATAATATTTCACGAAGAAGACTTCATGAACAAAATGGCTGGTAGATGCAGGTACACTTTGGTGGGTAAATTCACTAACTCCATGCCCAAAATGGAGGTGATCAGAAAAAGCTTTGTTGCTCAAACTCACCTTATTGGAACTGTTAAGATTGCACACAATAACTCGAGACATATTTATATTGATTTTGACAATTAAGCTGATCACATCAATGTTTGGACAAAGCAAAAAATGTTTATTGTAGGACATTCAATGAAAATAAAAATGTGGAATCCAGAATTTAAACCAGAGGAGGAGACCCCTGTAGTCCCTATTTGGATCATACTACCTGAGCTACCTTGGCATTGTTACTATATGGACATCCTGACTCCTATACTGTCACCTATTGTCAAGGCCTTGTATCTTGACTCAGCATCTATGCAGAAAACTAGGGGTAGTGTGGCAAAAGTCAGAATCCAATAGACCTGACCAACGAAAGACCTAGACATGCTTGGCTGGGATTTTCTGAAAAAGATCCAACTAGAGGAAAGTGGCAAATTATTGAATATGAAGAGGTTCAACCATACTGTCTTTACTGTAAACAGCAGAGTCACTTTGTTGGAACATGCCCTATGAAGACAAGAGATGAAGAGTTCAAGCAAAGAAAAGAAATGGAAGCTAGCAATAAAGGACAAGACAAACAACAAAGTACAAGAGCCAAAAACAATAAGCCATAGGAGGAAGACAGAGCACAAATGCAATCAAAAAATCATAATCATGCAAGAGAACCAAATGTTATAACTAATACTCACAAGGAGGAACAATTCCAGACTTAAGGTAGAAAAATAAATAACAATCACACCCAAAACCAGGATCAAGGTAAGGCAAAAAATGCTCAAATACAGGTAAAGCAGATCAAGGATAATCAAAATCAGCAAAGCATGCAGGGAATAAGTATGAATGCAAAACCATTGACAAATATTAAGAGAGAATCTGGTGCTCAGATTCCTAAACCCTCACCCCCTGTAATTGATGTAGATGATGATCATTGTCTTAACAATGATACCCCTTCCCCTGTTGTGGCTGATGAAGTTTGTGAATGGAGGATAGTTGTGAAGGAGAACCCTACTAACATGCAGGAAGGGGAACCTAAGGGGAGGGGTTTGACTCAGACTCTTTTTACTACTGTAAAAGCTCCTCAAAAAATGCTAAATCAAACTCAACAACAAATTCCACAAGCAAATCAGCATGTCTACAGTATTACAGAAAAACATGATCAGTCCAAGGGGTCTATGGCCAAAGATATGGGGAACAAAGCCAGCACTAGTGGACAAGTAAATACACCAAAAAACAAAAATAAGCCTAGTAAGAAAAAGAGAAAAGCTATCAAAAAGAGACAGCCAAAAGAACAAAACAAGAAACAGGTTCATAATGCAGAAACTGTGGGGTTAAATGCATGTAAGAAATTCATCATGGAGGAAGAACAACAAGCTTTGGATGTGATCCCTCTCAAAGCTAAGTACAATTCTCCAACTCCCAGCAAACCACGTGATAAGTCCAAACTGCAGACAACAAGACCACCAAGGGATGAGTATGATGTTGAAAACTCAGAAGATGAAGTAGATACAGATAATCAACCCATAAATGTCCAAGATGAAGATGATGAGACTAGTGAATTGTTGATCAAAGCCTTCAGTCCTAATAATGAAACAAAATTGGATAAAGAATTACAACAGGTTACCAGCAAACAAGGCCTCTCCCTCAGAGGCATACACTTAGAAAGGATTCCTCTCAAGAAATCTTCTATTCCTATTTTTGGTACTGCAGGAAGACCAAATACTAGGCTCTTTACCTATAGATCTTCCCAATAATAAGTACAATCATCTGGAATGCAAGAGGGATCAATACCCAATATGTTATTGAAAGACTCAAAAATATTCACCACCTGTCTGTCATTGTTGTTTTGGAACCATTTTCAAATAATTCCCAAATACAACATTTCAAAAATCAACTTGCCATGGACCAGGTTAGCAACAGTAATGGGAAAATCTGGCTTTTTTGGACTCTTGACATTACCTGTAATGTAATGGAGACATATGCGCAACAAACTACCTGTGAATTTAAGCATATTGAATCTCTAAACACTTTTATAAACACTTTTGTCTATGCCAAATGTATGGATCATCTTAGAAGACCTCTATGGGAGAGGATGTTACACTATGTTGATGTTACTAAATCCACTCCATGGTGTGCAGTTGGGGACTTCAATGTAATTACTTCTACAGAGGAAAAATTAGGAGGGTTTCCTTATAACATGAGAAAAAGCTTTGAATTTATTAGCATCATTGAAGCTTGTGGACTCATGGACTTGGGATGTAATGGACAGAAATTCACTTGGTCAAATCAGAGAGGTATTAATTTCAGAATTTGGAAAAGATTGGACAGAGCTATGACTAATGATAAATGGTTGGAAAGCATGCCTCATACAAGCATCGCTCATCTTCCTTCTGTAGGGTCTGATCACTGTCCAATTCTAATGGAAATAAATGCTAGAACTGAAAATGTCACCAGATATTTCAGATTTTTAAATTATTAGGCTGATCAACCTTCATTCCTAGACACTGTCAAAGGTTGTTGGAATAGGCCTGTGGAAGGAGATCCTATGTGGATTTTTCATCAAAAAAATGAAAAGGGTGGTTGCTACACTTAGCTCCTGGTCTAGAATGCAATTTGGGGACATTTATGCTAAAGTTAAAGACTTTGAAGAAAGGGTTAAGAAAGCTGAGGAAAATCTGATTCAACAAAACAGTGAAGAAAATAGAATTACACTTCATGGCCTCAATGCTGAATACATAAAGTTTATGAAACTTGAAAAGGCTATCCTTAGACAGAAAACACAGTCACAATGGTTCAAAGAAGGGGATGTAAATTCAAAATACTTCCATGCACTGATAAGGGGTAGAAGGAGAAGGTTATTCATTCACAAAATTCTCAATGATGATGATGAGTGGATACAGGGGATGAACAAATTGTAGAGGTTGCTTGTGAACACTTTCAGGACATTTTTACAGGGCAGTCCAATATCATTGATGAAGAACCTTTGAACTGTATTCCAAGAATGGTCACTCAGGCTCAGAATGATGAATTGCAAGCTCTACCTACGGTTGAAGAACTGAAATGGGTGTTCTTCTCTATGAATCCAAATTCTGTTGCAGGACCAGATGAAATGAATGGATGTTTCTTCCAAAAATGCTGGTAAATTATTAGGATGATCTTATGCAGGTGATATTGGCCTTCTTCAGTGGACAAATGCTTCCTAAATATTTCTCTCATGCCTGCTTAGTCTTACTTCCTAAAGTAAGCCATCCCAACAAGTTATCAGAATTCAGACCTATCAGCTTAAGCAACTTCACCAACAAAATTATCTCCAAGTTGCTAACTTTAAGGCTGACTCCTATTCTGTCTAGTTTGATTTCTCCAAACTAGTCAGGGTTTGTCAGGGGGAGGAGTATTTCTGAGAATATCATGTTAGCTCAGGAAATTATTCATCAAATCAAGAAGCCTATTATTGGAGGCAATGTGGTTATTAAGCTGCACATGGCAAAGGCCTATGATAGGGTCTCCTGGTCCTTTATATGCATAGTTCTAAGAAAAATGGGATTTGATGAAATTTTCATTGATATGGCTTGGAGAATCATGGCTAACAACTGGTACTCAATTATTATCAACGTTCACAGATATGGCTTTTTCCACTCCACTAGGGGACTGAAACAAGGAGACCCCCTATCTCCAGCCCTATTTATTTTAGGTGGTGAAGTACTTTCAAGATCTCTCAACAATCTTCATCAACACCCCTTATATAATGGTTTCTACATGGAGTTAGAGGTCCTCAGATCAATCATCTAAGCTTTGTTGATGATGTTATTATCTTCACATCAGGCAGAAAGAAGTCTCTCAAGCTGATCATGCACACTTTAGGTACTTATGAGAGAGTTTCTGGAAAACTCATAAACAAAACAAACAGCCACTTCATGATCCCAACCAATTCTTTCAGAAGCACCAGTGATAAAATCAGAAGAGTTACAGGATAATCTTTCCAAAAGATTTGGTATTTGATGGAGAACGGGAAATCCTTGAGCGGGCTGTTATCCTTTAATAAAAAAGAAGGTCCCCTTACATACCTTGACTATCCTATTTTCATTGGAAAGTCAAGAATCATTTACTTCTCTGAAATGATCAACAAGGTGGTGAACATGATTATGGGATGGCAAACTAAAATATTAAGTTATGGAGGAAAAGCAACTTTGATCATACATGTGTTACAGACCCTACCTATTCATAGTCTGTCAGCCATCTCCCCTCCCTCCACTATCATCAAACATATTCAAGGCATTATGGTTGATTTCTTCTGGGGAATAAAGAACAACAAAAATAAATATCACTGGTCTTCCTGGAAGAATCTTAGATTTCCACTTGATGAAGGTTGAATTGGAGTTAGACTTCTGGGTGAGGTGTGTATGTCTTTCCAGTATAAGCAATGGTGGATGTTTAGGTCCAAACAAACTTTGTGGGGCAACTTCCTCAAGGCAAAATATTGCCAAAGATCTAATTCGGTGAGCAAAAAGTGGGCCATAGGAGACTCCCAAACCTGGAGACATATGATGAGAAACAAGCATACTATTAAAACTCATATCCATTGGAAAATCAGATCAGGGACCTGTTCCTTCTGGTGGGATAACTAGTTGGGAGTGGGGCCTTTGGCAGACTATTCTACAGATAGTATCAGATTTAACACTGCTACCATATCAGATTTCATGGCAAATGGCCAATGGGACATCGAGAGAGTCATTCAACAAGCTCCTCCAATTCATGTTCCTAGCATACTTGCCACTCAGCTTCATTTGCAGCAGGGATTACCAGACCTGCCTACATGGAGCCTTACCACCAATGGAGAATTCTCATGCTCATCTGCATGGAATGAAATTAGGGAAAAAAGAACGAAGACAAAGATCAATACATGTACTTGGCATAAAAACATCCCTTTTAAATGCTTCTTCTTGCTTTGGAGGGCCATTAGAAGCTAACTACCTACTAATGAGAAAATAAGTAGTTTTGGTGGGGAACCTTCAGATTGTTATTGCTGCAATAATCCGGGCATGGACACTATCGAGCACACTTTTAATTCTAGAAAACTTGCTAAGTATGTGTGGAAATATTTTGCAGACTCCTTGGGTATACAGACTAATCATATACCTCTAAGATATTTGCTCATGAGATGGTGGTCAACTGAATACAAAAATGAGGCTCACAAACTCATCTTGCATTCCACACCCATCTTCACTTGTTGGAACCTTTGGAAAAATAGATGTGCCAAGAAGTATAGAGGTAAGCATTCTAACATTGCCAGAGTCAAATATGCTGTTTTTAAGGACACTTTCAGACTTCTTCACACTGTTTTTCCATACGTCCAATGGCCTTCAAGCTGGAGAAAACTAGTCCCTATGATTAAGGGTTGTACACATGAGACTAAGGTTACTTTGGTGCAATGGAACAAACCTCAAAATCAGTGGATTAAACTCAATGCAGAAGGCAGTGCACTGTCTAATCCTGGTAGAATAGGGGCTGGAGGTATTCTCAGAAATTTCACAGGAGAGTTGATTATGGCATATGCAGTTCCTCTAGGGGAAGGAACTAATAACCAAGCTGAGGTCGAAACTGCAATGTTTGGCATGGCATGGTGCATTCATCTAAAACTCAATAAGGTTATTTTTGAAGTGGATTCTCAACTCTTGATAGATTGGATTCGAAGGAAAAGCAAACCTCCTTGGAGTATTTCTAATCAGATTCAAAAACTTCAAAGCATCATCAACCAAATTCATAATGTCATTTGCATTCACACACTACGGGAAGGCAACTTTCTAGTGGATGCACTCTCAAAACATAGCCATCAGATCACCAACCCACAAGTCTACTTCGACACTCAGCAACTTCCAAAGGAGGCAACAACTTACTATCAATTAGACAAAGCTGAAATAGTAAGCTTCAGAAGGAGGAAAATGAAGATAATAAAAGAACTTCCCTAAATTCTCCTTTACTTGGAGGATTTAGGAAGAAGCTGGAACTCCATCAGGTCCTCTTTTTGATGACTACACAGTCATGTGCATAAGCTAGACTTTGCTAGGTTTAGTTTGTGTTAAGTCTTTCCTTACTTGTAAAGGGAGAGTCTCCCTATAGCTAGGTCTTTTTGATTTAAATTATAGTGAGTCGTTTCCTTTCTTGTAAAGGGAAAGTCTCCCTCATTTATGTTTTCCTAGATTCTTTGTATCGAGAGGAGTCCTCTCATAGGTGCTTAGTTGATAGGTCCTTTCTAATTCGGGGAATAGTTGGAGAACCTACTAAATTCCACTCTAGGTGTTCCTTAGTAGGCTACCAACTCTTGAACCACCATAAGATGGAGGTAAGGTTTAAGTCCCTCTCCTTGTACTCCTTTTGTTTTATTTATGCTAAAGCATGGGGTGTTGCTAAGCCCTTGATCCCCCCAAGGGTTGTTCGAAATATTTTTTTTGAATCTGCTGCAAGTATCTCAACAGACAGTTGATACACCCATTAAAGAAAAATAAATAATAGGATAATATTACTATATTACCCTTTGAATATATTAGATTTAATGATTTGGGAAATGTATTAAATAGTAATGGGAAGGGTAAAATAGACATCAAAAGATTAATTATCTCTTGATTTTCCAAAATGGGCAAATAAAGATGGACGGAGGAAGTATTACACAATATTTCCACATTCCTTAATAGATCTATACAAAGCATTATTAAAAAAAAAAATACAAAGCATTATTAAGGTCACATCATTTCTTTTTGAGGTTGTGGCCCAAATAAGAATATATGCTAAAATCAAATTGGTGTTTTACTAGTATATCTTCGATTAAAGAAGAAGAATGGGAATTTAGCTACTATGTCCTCGTCCTTGATGCTTTACGAGCACCTGAAACTAGAGTCCAGCTTAATTCGTGTATATATTACACCAGCTAAGCCACACAAAGGGTATGAATCATCTACTTTTCAAAAGAAAAACTTTGAAAGTTGAAAATAGAGCTTGTGAATTGTGATGGTCCTTCAAAAGTAAATTTTGATTTATATGTGGCCAATAACTTTTACAAATAACTGTATCCCTATAAATCACTTATTTTTTCACACCAACAACTGAATTAGTAGTTCAACCGCAATGTCTCTGCTGGAAGGAGGAAGACATGGTCAGAAAAGAGTGATCCAAGATGTGTCACAACCCAGACCGTCGTGAATGGCACCCACACTAACCCTCTGGTGGGAAAACCTTTACTACTACCCAAACTAACAAGTCAACCAAAATACTAAGGCATTTAAAGATACGGAAACAAGTTTAAATGCTAAGGAAAAGAAATAGGGAGTTCCCATAAACTCCAACTCAAAAGTCTAACAACCAAAGAATGTGGACTATCACCTAGAACCTGAAAGTCAATGTACCAAAACATCTAAGGTTCAACCGTAAGTCTAAACAAGAAGGGTTACAACCACATACTTAAACATAAGAAATCTAAGGAACTAGTCTAAGTCCGAAAATGTTGACATAAGTGAAAAGAGAACTCAAGGCAGCTCGAAAGAACTAGCTCATGCTTGAATTCGATTGATCATTGATCTTCTAAGCGAGGTCTATCAATTACCGCTTGAATATGCCCTGTATTCAACAAAGAAAGAGCAAGTGCAGTATCAGTACACAACCACAGTGTACTGGTAGGATCACGCGGCTATCCCAATAAGTGCAACATATATAAGCCATTACAACATAATAATAAAAATGCATACACCGAACATATACAATAACAATATCATTTACGAATAACGATCAAGTTCATAATTTTCAACTACACGGTATCAAGTCAATGGTCCTCTCACAAAATCCAAACCCAAACTGTTAGTGTACCAATTTGTGGTACTCGATCCAATGTCTATGCCGTAACGTGGGAACCGATCCCATATTTATTCTGGAACATGGCAACCGATCCAAGTTAGTGTGTCGAAACGCAACACCTGATCTATTCAACAAGCCACAACCATAATCACAAGTATATTCTCAAATCATACAATCAAGTCATGATTCATGTCATTCATCACTCATCTATCCTCATTTACAATTAGTGTGATCAATAATGCAACATTCGCATACATACATGTATTATAATGAAACAAGAACACACATACATCACACAATATGAAATCACAACCATCGCCTACCTTAAACAAAGCTTGAATCCCCTAAGAAACTTGATCCTTCCCTTTCCGGATTCTTTTCGCTTGTTCTTGGTCTATAAACAATCATAATAACACGGGAATCAATAAACAATGTCTAATTACTCGGATTAAAGTCAACACTATCAACCCTTGAACAAACCCATGATCCCAAAATCCAAATTAGGGTTGTTTCCACCATAATTTCTAGATTAAAACCCTCCCCCATCGATAATTACCCACTAGTTTACATTCTACGGATCGTAAAATGGATTTGGGGAGTTAAAACCTTACCTTTAGCCTTAAGAATGGTGAGAAATGGTCAAGAACTCGCCTGGGGTCGTCTCCTAGCTCTCAAAGTTGAAAAGTGCTGAATAAAATGATATTGGGGTTTATTTCCTACTTAAGTCGCGTCTCCGCCATAGCGGCACTCACCCCGCTACAGCGTCCTCGCCCTGGTGGCACAAAATTCCGCCGCAGCGGCTTGCACGGAACATAGGGCTAAATAAAGAATTTCCAAACCCCATTTCACAACATACCTTTTGTCCCATGACACTCAGAAACTACCCTATCACGGTAAGATCGATTCCAGGAGTCTACTCGCCCGAATTCAATTTCGTAAAATCGTACAGGTTCCTTAATATTTTAGCTATCTACTCATGTGATCAAAATCATAATTAGATCACCCAATTTTTATCAGATTTCTTTAGACCTTACTGACTCCAATTTCGTCCAAATCTGGACTAGGTTGGGAAATTCCAAGTTAATACGAAAAAGATTTCTGGCCCAAAATTTTTCCCCGATGGATTTTCTATAATGACGGAAGGCGGTCATTACAATAGATACCAATTTGCCCATCACGAATTCTTGAGTGACAAACTAGGAAAAATGGGCTAAAGCAAGAGTGGAGTAGTAACTGAATCAACGAACAACTGGGGATACGTGTCCCACATGTCCTTATCGGTTTCCCAAGATGCTTCGTCAACTGAACGATACTTCCATTGAACTTTCATGGACTTAATCTCCTTGGTCCTCATCTTTCGGACATCACGATCAAGAATTGCAATCGGATCCTCCTTATACTGAAGGTCTTTGTCTAACACGACTGAGTCCCATTTTATGATGTAATCCCCATCACCATGATATATATTCAACATGGACACATGAAATATAGGGTGAACTTCCGATAGGTTGGGAGGTAAGGCCAATCTATAAGACACTGGCCCTACACAATCAAGAACCTCAAATGGACCAATGTAACGAGGACTAAACTTGCCCTTCTTCCCAAATCTCATCACCCCTTTCATGGGTAATACCTTAAGAAGAACATTATCCCCCGTCTGAAATGCCATGTCTCTTGCCTTATGGTCTGCATACTTTTTCTGTCTACCCTGGGCCGCTAAAAGCTTAGCTTGGATGCTTCTCACTTTATCTTGATCATCTTTCACTAAATCAACCCCCAAAGGTTTCACATCTCCAGTCTTAAACCATCCTATGGGTGATCTACATCTCCTCCCATAAAGTGCCTCTAATGGTGCCATATCAATGCTGGAGTGATAACTATTATTATAGGAGAACTCACACAAAGGTAAGAACTTATCTCAATGCCCTCCAAATCAATCACACGTGCCCTCAACATGTCTTCTAACGCTTGAATAGTCCTCTCTGACTGTCTATCCGTCTGTGGATGGAAATTTGTACTAAAAGTGAGTTGTGTGCCCAATTCATCATGTAAACTCCTCCAAAATTTGGATGTGAATTGCGTACCATGGTCTGAGATGATAGAAAAGGGCACCCCATGCAACCTTACAATCTCTTTCACATAAACCTTAGCCAATTGTTTAGAATTATAATCTATTCTTATCGGAATAAAATGGGCTGACTTAAGTCAATCTATCAACCACTACCCAAATAGAATCAAACTTCCCCAAAGTCTTGGGAAGACCAACCACAAAGTCCATGGCTATCCTTTCCCACTTCCATTCCGGAATTGACATTCTTTGAAGCAACCTTGCAGGCCTCTGGTGTTCATACTTTACTTGTTGGCAATTTTGAAACTTTGCCATAAACTCCGCTATGTCTTTCTTCATGCCCGGCCACCAATAAATTCGCTTCAAAATGCGGTACATCTTGGTCACACCTGGATGAATGAAATATCGCGAACCATGGGATTCTGTCAACAATTTCTGAATCAAGTCATCAACTTGAGGAACACAAATTCTTCCTTTAAAACTGAGCACACCTTCCGCATCAAGAGTGGCCTCTTGTGCCATACCAATCATAGTCTGGTTTCTAAGCTCATTCAAACTTTCATCCTCAAATTGATTGGCCTTGATCTTCTCAATGAACGTGGCCCTTACTTCAATGTTAGCTAGCACCTCACCTTTCTCTAAGATGCCTAACAGCATGAAATTAGACTCCAAGGTTTTAATTTCCTTAGCCAAAGGTCGCTTAGATACACTCAAGCAAGCTAGACTACCCATACTCCATTTTTCGACTCAAAGCATCTGTCATTACATTAGCCTTACCCGGATGGTATTGAATGGTGACGTTATAATTCTTAAGTAACTCCATCCACCTTCTCTATCTCAAATTCAAATCCTTTTGAGTGAACACATACTTCAAACTACGATGATCAGTAAACACCTCACACTTGACATCATAAAGATAATGTCGCCAAATCTTAAGAGCAAACACTACCGCTGCCAACTCCAAATCTTGTGTTGGATAATTCCTCTTATGCACCTTCAACTACAGCTATGCATAAGCTGAGACATTCTTATCCTGCATCAACACCGCACCCAAACCAGAATATGAAGCACCACAATAAACTATAAAATCTTTACCTTCCACCTGTAGTGTTAGAATATGTGTTGTGGTCAAAAGAGTCTTGAGCTTTTGGAAGCTCTCCTCGCATTTTTCAGTCCATTCAAACGGTATCTCCTTTTTGGTCAAATTTGTCAAGTGTGTGGCAATAGAAGCAAAGTTCTTCACAAATCGATGATGGTAGCTAGCGAGCCCCATAAAACTCCTAACTTCCGTCATAGAGCTAGGCCGAACCCAATTCTTAACCGGCTCAATCTTTTGGGGATCTACCATTACCCCTTCTTTTGAAACTACATACCCCAAAAATGCAACCAAAGTCAACCAAAATCACACTTAGAAAATTTCGCATACAACATTTGTTTCCCAAGAACACCTATAACAATACGAAGATGGGCGACATGCCCTTCCTCACTTTTCAAATAGACCAAAAAGTCATCAATAAAGACTATAACAAATGAATCAAGAAATGGTTTGAACACACCATTCATCAAACTCATAAAATTTGAAGGCGCATTAGTCAACCCAAATGACATAAATAGAAACTCGTAGTGCCCATAGCAGGTTCTAAATGCCATCTTGGGCACATCCCTAGGCCTAATCTTTAACTGATGGTAACTAGACCTTAGATCAATCTTAGAAAAAACTGATACACCTTTCAGTTGGTCAAAAAGATCATTTATTTAAGGTAATGGGTACTTGTTTCAAATGGTGACCCTATTCAATTGCCGGTAATCTATACACATCCTCATACTACCATCATTTTTCTTAACAAACAAAAATGGGGCACCCCATGGGGAAGCGATAGGATGAATAAATCATTTATCAAGAAGTTCTTCTCTCTTAATCCTTACGGAGCGATGCGATAGGGAGGGATGGAAATGGGACGAGTATAAGGTTCTAAATCAATGCAGAAATCTATATCTCTATCCGGAGGCATACCAGGCAAATAAGTAGGAAACACTTCTTAAATTCTGACACCATGGGGATAGACTCAATAGATGGAGACTCAAACTCAACATCCCAAATATGATCCAAACAACCCTGCCCTACTAGTTTCCTAGCCCGAATAGAGGATATGATCTTAGCTTGCTTAGGCTTGTACACCCCTTCCCACTCTAACTTTTCCCTTCCCGGAATTTCTAGAGTTACATACTTAGTATTACAATTAAGCACATCATAATAGGGGGACGACCAAGTTATGCCTATGATTATATGAAAGTTAGTCATACCCAAAATTACCAAATCAGTCCAAGTCTGAAAACCTATAAACAAAATAAGACAAACACGATAGGCATGAGTGACTATGACAGACTCTCCAACTAGGTAGAAACATGGATGGGGGCATCAAGTATTTCACAATTCATATTAAATTCTGAGGCAAATAGCACGGACACATAAAACTAAGTAGAACCTAGAACAAATAACACAGCAGTCATCTGGTCACAAACAAGAATAGTACATGTGATCACTGCGTCAGATGCCTCTGCGTTGATCTTGCCCGGAAAGGCATAACATTGCGCCCTATCATCGTGATAGTTGACTTCCCTGCCTAGAAGCACTGTTTTCCCTGCCTGCGTTACCATTTTCTCTACCTCCGCGGCCTCGCTAATTTCCTCTTCGCCCACCTTGTCGACTCCTTTGACCATTATTACCATTTCCTGAGGGTACCACTGCTCTAGATTGCTGCTGAATGGAATCCAACATGCGCGGGTGGGGACAATCTCTCCTCATATGCCCAGGTTCTCCACAGTTGTAACATGTACGATCAAAAGATGGCCTACTGCCCACCAAAGGTGCGGCTTCCTGGCTATCCTGAATCAAATTCTGAGGTGGAGTTCCGAAGTAATTACATGTAGAAGCGGGCGTAGCGGACTGAATTGGTCGGGCTGCAAGTGTTGGCCTCCCTGAACCCTCTGAAGTAAGATCCCTGGAAGTTTCCTGAATTTTTGGCTTTCTTAGCTAGTGCCTTAGTCTGACCGTCTCACCTTACCCCCCTCCCCCCCTAACTTTCTTCACAAAGTTTGTCACCTCATTGAAGTTTTTTCCTAGGTCATATAAATAGACAATACCATCAACTTAGAATTAAGTCCCTTAAGAAATAAGCGGATCCTCTCATCTTCAGTAGTCACCAATTGCGTAGCATATCTAGACAAAACATGGAACTTGGCCTCATAAGAAGCCATAGACATACCACCTTGCTCCAAAGCCATGAACTCATCCTTCTTACGATCTCTCAAAGTCCGGTGTACATATTTTTCCAAGAACATAGCATGAAACTGGGTCCAAGTGAGTGGGGGTAAAACTGAAGATCTGCATTCCACATAAGCTATCAACCACTGCTTAGCCTCACCTTGAAGCTGAAAAGTCACAAACTCAACTCCATGCGGATGGACAATTCCCAACCTATGAAGCCTTTCATAGCAATCTAGGATGAACTCATAGGAGTCCTCACTCCCGGAACCATGGAACACAGGTGGTTTCAACTTCAAGAACTTAGTCAACATCTCAGACTCATTACCAGTCATAACAGGACCCAACAAAGGACGGAATAAAACATCAGTACTTACAAGTCCACCCACCTTTGGGACAGTAATAGCAATAAGGGGACTGGTGGGAGCTTGAGTTGCTTGAACAGAGGGAAGCACTTCAGGACAAACCAATCCTTTCAAGAACGACATAATTTGTTGAGCTAACACTGGATCTAAGGGAGGAATACATGTAGTCTCAGCTTGCACTTCTTCCTCTTGTCCAACATTCTCCTCATCCTCAACCTCAACATTCTTCTGTGCCTCTTCATGGTGCACAGGAAAGGCCTTATTTGTGGGAGCATCTGCAACTGGTGCTTCATCCCCAGTAGGGGCCACCCTTCCTCGGCCTCTACCACTAGCTCTTCCTCTACCCCTGCCTCGATCGCAACCTCTTGCTATAGATTCCTCAACTGGAGCGTTGAACCGAGTGTTAACCATCTGTAGACAGAAGAGTGAAGAAGATTAGATACCAATTTGAATCACCAGATACCAATTGGAATAAAGTTATAGTACAAAAGGAGACAAGAGAAAAGAGAGAAATTTCCTAAAGTTATATAGCCTCTCGAAGAAAATTACAGAAGTCTCTGTACCATTCCGCAAGACTCTATTAGACTTATTTTGAAACATCTAGATCAACGAACCTAGGGATCTGATACCAACTTTATCACAACCCAGACCATCCTGAGTGGCATCCACACTAACCTTTCGGTGGGAGAACCCTAACTAAAACCCAAACTAATAACTCAACCATAATACTAAGGCATTAAAGATACGGAAGTAGGTTTAAATGTTAAGGAAAAGAAATAGAGAGTTCCCATAAACTCCAACTCAAAAGTCTAACAACCAAACAATGTGGAATAACATCTCGAACCTGAAAGTCAATGTACCAAAACATCTAAGGTTCAACCATAAGTCTAAACAAGAAGGGGTACAACTCCATACTTAAACATAAGAAATCTAATGAGCTACTCTAAGTACGAAAATGTGGACATAAGCTGTCACGACCCGACTCTACACCCTGGACGTGGGCGGCACTCAAGAACCATTGTTAGTCCCCAAGCGAACCCTCATCATGGCTGACTACAAGCGGAATACTAACTTAAGCATGCAAAAGCTTAAAAACTAAATAAAAATTCATGAAAATCAATTACAAAGCTTTAACTCAAATGAAAAACTCTGAATAAAAATAAATAATTCAACTCGTCATAAAATAGGCAACTTAAGTCTTTAAAACATTTAGTAAAATAAATGAACAGACATTTGAAACTTTATAATCTATCTATGAAGCCTCTAAATAACAGAGATGGAAGTCGGGACAAAACCCATGACATCTTAACAACTGATATAATTGAAAGTACAAGTGGAACCCTCTGGAAAAAGGAGGCTAATCATAGCTAATTTGAACCCCATGTGGTATCAACGAAACTCCCGTTGTTGATCCTGAATACATGTATCTGCATCATGAAACGATGCAGGCCAAATGGCTCAGTACGTGGAATGTACGAGCATGTAAGGGGAATTCTAAAGCATAACATAAGCTTGAACTTGATTAAAAAAAGGAAACATACTTACCTCTTTTCAAACTTACTCCTCTCAAGGAATACTGAAGGATACTCAAAACTACTCAAACTTACTCAACTCAGAAGTACTGAAGGATAAGATACTCAACTTAGTAATAAGGTTATAAACTCAGTGAAACTCAACAAAATGGTACTCGACACAATGAAGCACAGATCAATTCAAGATACTCAGCTCAAGATACCTAACTCGAAATACTCAACTCATGATACTCAAGGATAAAGCAATAGTAAGAGATGGAATATATATAGAAAGCTGTAAAACTGTAGATAGAAACTTAATGTATTGAAAAATACAATAATGCTCAGTGTGTATATAAAAATACAATATAACTCTGTGGGAGTATCTCTAACCGACAACCATCACTATGAGCTATGTGATGATACATCGTCTCACCCATGCTGCCAGAACTGTCCTATACTTTGCCAAGGTATAAAACCTCTCAACTATGTGGATCCACTAGTCTGTGCTAAAACCACTAAGGAATCATCTAAAAAGTATGACCCTTTTTACCCACGTCGGCTACATGGTTTATGGAGACTTGAGTTATCTGAACTCGTCCCCATATTGGTGCTCAATACATCTCCCAAAATATACTCAGCTCATATGTTTTAAATTTTTTTTTAACTCTTTCTGTGGTTTGAGATTATTACTCAAAATCTTTCTCTAAAAAGAGATGTTACTCAATTGCTCAAAACTCTTTTGGAAATCTCAGTTTCCTACTCTTTTAAAATGTGAAAACATTTACTTTAGGGAATACCTAGTTCCCATATATCATTTTAAGAAAATGAACTCGAATCTACTCTTTCTCAACTCAAGTGCTCAAGTCTTAAAACAAGTTTAGAAAAAGTTGTAAAATACTTCTCAAAATAGGGTTCATGCTGAATGATGGACGTGAATGACTCAATTCAAGGTGTTCAATAACCATACAAAGAACTCGATACTCGAAACTCAACAACTCAGAACTCAAGAACTTCAATGATACTACTCATTTCAAGAATGCTCAACGCATAAGGTTCATGCAAAATTATGGGCATGCACAACTCAACTTAAGGACTCAATGATACTCCTCATCTCAAGATTTCTCGACTCATATGGTTTATGCGAAATTACGGGCATGAACTACTCAACTTAAGAACTTCATGGGTAACATGTAATAGTTCCATGATTAGGAATATCATCTCAGAAGCGTTAGGAACTCAATACTTAAGACTTAGAACTTGAATATACTACTCCTCTCAAAGATACTCAAATTATGGAGTTCATGCGGAATTTATGGGCATGAACGACTCGACTCGAGGGTCTACATTACAATATGGAACTCATGTATTCGACTCTTCTCATTCCTATACTTACTTCCTCAAAACTTAGCGCAAATCGATAGTTGATCTCAAAGGATTCACAATTGAACTCAAAGACTTTCTTGAAACTCTACTCTTAACTCTCTCTTGATGAATGTGAATTATGAATTCAAGAGATATGGTTGATGATATGAAGGATATCGTGATGATAAAGTAGACTCATGAATGCATTCTCCTCATTCTCATACTCACTTGCTCGAGTCTTGAAACAAGTTACTAGAAGCTGTAGAAGACTCCACAAAAGGACTCAAAGGGACTTTTTTAGAATGTTCGAAAGAATTCTCAAAAAACTTAACTCTTAACTCTACCTTGAATTTGATTTATGAATTCAAGGTTGTGATTTGTGATAGGAAATGTCTCGGGATGTTTAGGAGTGTTTTTAGATAGTTAAACATGAGAATCGGTTGAAAAACATTGTCTAGAGAGCAAATTCGCGACGCAAAGATGAATTAAAATGTTTGGTCGAAATAATTTTTGAAACAGTGGAGTCCGCGACATGGAGAGAAAATTTTTACACTAAAGGAATAGGTTCGAGGTGCGGACCTGGTACTTGTTCCTTGTCTGATTTTTTTCTTCCTCGTTTTCTAACCCCAATTCACCTAAATTCGATTCTTTTTCTCAATTTCTCTTTAAATTCAGTTACCCAGTACATGTACCCAAGAATCTAATCAAATACCACTCTAAAATAGACTCGATTTCCTCAAGAACTCATCAATCTCATCTTAACTCAAAAATAAAAGTCAATTTCAAGAACACAATTCAAGAAAATCAAACCTTCATCTTTCTAGAACGAATTTAATGTTGAAATTAACATGATTGGAGTGTAGGTGAACAAACCCAACACTATGGAAGCTTATATACCTCTTAGGGATCAAACCCATGGCAAAAATCCGCGATAAAACTCAAGAACCTCGACGAACGCCTTGATCCTCTCCTCTTTTCTCCTCTTCTTTTCTCTTCTCTCAAAACCCTAAATTATTTTTATGAAGGGTAAACTGAATACAATCAGTTTTGTCCCCAACTTAATTTTCAAAAATGAGTTTAATTAATTGAGTAGTGAAAAGACCATAGTACCCTTCTAAAATTTGGTTTTGACTTTCCTTATCTAGACAACCCAAATTCGAATGGACATATCTCCCTCATACGAACTCGAAACTGAGCAAACTCAGTGGTGTTGGAAAGATAATTTAAAGATATTTCCTATGGTATCTGGTAGCACACCTAACTCATCCTGAGCTAGGAGTTATGATCATTTGAAATCAACCCAAAAATCATACTTAGCTTAACTTTGTCAAACTTTCCAAATTTGATTATTTAAAAAAAATGGTTTCTTTCAGATTCTAAATATTTCTAGTTCTTTCAAAAAGTGAGATGTTACATAAGCGAAAAGAGAACTCATGGCAGCCCGGACGAACTGGCTCACCCTTGAATTCGATTGATCATTGATCTTCTAAGCGAGGTCTGTCAATAGCCGTTTGAAGATGCCCTGTACTCAACAAAGAAAGAGTAAGTGCAGTATTAGTACACAACCACAGTTGAGTAGCATCACTAGTTGCACCTTCCAAGTCGCAAAGTTGAGGTTACCTTGCAGTTTGATCGGTAATTGGGCAGCTGGATTAAATTGTACCACCTGAGTGGTAGTCGGGACTGCCATAACACTATCATTGGTAGTAGCAGGTACAACCATGTTTTTGAAGAGGAGAGAAAGAAAAATCAAATTGGATTCGACTCGTGAGAGTTTTAGAGGGGTTCTGAAACCATAAAGGGATTCAGAATCAAAGTAAACTTGAATGATTTTATTCAATCGTAACATCAACTCAAATACAAGTAAGATGTAACTAACTTGACTAATTCTAATGAACTATTTTAACAACTTAATCTAATCTTGTGGAAAAGATTGGACCAAACGATTTGAACTAAATTTACCTCTAACAACATGATAACCATTGATAATTGAATCTGTTGCAAGTATCTCACTAGACAGTTGACACACCCATTAAGAAACAATAAATAATAGGATAATATTACTATACTACCCTTTGAATATATTAAATTTAATAATTTGGAAAATGTATTAAATAGTTCTAGGAAGGGTAAATAGACACCAAAAGATTAATTATCTCTTGATTTTCCAAAATGGGCAAATATTATTCGACAATTATTTATAGTATAATGGATCAGTAAAAATGGACGGATGAAGTATTACACAATATTTTCACATTCCTTAATAGATCTATACAAAGCATTATTTTATAAAAAAAAATACAAAGCATTATTAAGGTCACATAATTTCTTTCCAAGGTTGTGGCCAAATAAGCATATATGCTAAAATCAAACTGGTCTTTACTAGTACATCTTTTATTAAAGAAGAAGAATGTGAGTTTCGCTCTTCTGTCCTCGTCCTTTATGCTTTACGAGCACCTGAAACCAGAGTCCACCATAATTCGTGTATATATTACACCAGCTAAGCCACACAACGAGCATGAATCGTCTACTTTTCAAAAGAGAAAACTTTAAAAGTTTAAAATAGTGCTTGTGAATTGTGATGGTCCTTCAAAAGTAAATTTTGATTTGTATGTGCACAAGAACTTTTACAAATAACAATTGTATTCCCTATAAATCACTTATTTTTTCACACCAACAAATAAATTAGTAGCTCAATCGCAATGTCTCTGTTGGACGGAGGAAGACATGGTCAGAAAAGAGTGATCCAAGATGTGTCACGACCCAAATCGTCGTGAGTGGCACCCACACTAACCCTCCGGTGGGAGATCCATTACTACAACCCAAACTAAAAACTCAACCAAAATACTAAGGCATTTAAAGATACGGAAACAGGTTTAAATTCTTAGGAAAAGAAATAGGGAGTTCCAATAAACTCCAACTCAAAAGTCTAACAACCAAACAATGAGAAATAACACCTAGAACCGGAAAGTCAATGTACCAAAACATCTAAGGTTCAATCATAAGTCTAAACACGAAGAGGTACAACCCCATACTTAAACATAAGAAATCTAAGGAACTAGTCTAAGTCCGGAAATTTGGACATAAGCGAAAAGAGAACTCATGGCAGTCCGGAAGAACTGGCTCACCCTTGAATTCGATTGATCACTGATCTTCTAAGTGAGGTCTGTCAATAGCCACTTGAAGATGCCCTGTACTCAACAAAGAAAGAGCAAGTACAGTATCAGTACACAACCACAGTGTTCTGGTAGGATCACACGGCTATCTCACTAAGTTCAATGTACATAAGTCATTACAACATAATAATAACATGCATACACCGAACATATACAATATCAATATCATTTACGAATAACGATCAAGTTCATAATTCTCAATTACATAGTTATATCAAGTCAATGGTTCTCTCATGGAACCCAAACTCAAATTGTTAGTGTACCGATTCGTGGTACCCAATCCAATGTTTATGTCGGAACGTGGCAACCGATCTCATATTTATGCCGGAACGTGGCAACCGATCTCATATTTATGCCGGAACGTGGCAACTGATCCAAGTTAGTGTGTCGGAACACAACACCCGATCCATTCAATAAGCCACAATCACAATCACAAGTATATTCTCAAATCATACAATCAAGTCATGATTCATGGCATTCATCATTCATCTATCCTCATTTACAATTACTGTGATCAATAATGCAACATTTGCATACATACATGTATTATAATGAAGAAAGAACAAACATACATCACACAACATGAAATCACAACCATCACCTACCTCAAACAAAGCTTGAATCCCCTAAGAAACTTGATCCTTCCTTTTTCGGATTATTTTCGCTTGTTCTTGGTCTACAAACAATCATAATAACACGAGAATCAATAAACGATGTCTAATTACCCGGATTAAAGTCAACACTATCAACCCTAGATCAAACCCATGATCCCAATATCTAAATTAGGGCTTTTTTCACCATAATTTCCAGATTAAAACCCTCCCCCATCGATAATTACCCACTAGTTTACATTCTACGGATCGAAAAACGGATTCGGGGAGTTAAAACCTTACATTTAGCCTTAAGAATTGTGAAAAACAGTCAAGAACTCGCCTGGGGTCTTCTCCTAGCACTCAAGGTCGAAAAGTGCAGAATAAAATGATTTTGGGGTTTATTTCCGACTGAAGTCGTGTCTGTCCCGCCACAGCGGTACTCACCCCGCTACAACGTCCCCGCCCTGGCGGCACAAAATCCCATCGCAGCGGCTTGCACGGAACAGAGAGCTAAATAAAGAATTTCCAAACCATTTCACAACACACCTTCATCCTATGACACTTAGAAACTACCCTCTCACGCTAAGATCGATTCTAGGAGTTCTACTCGCCCGAATTCAATTCTGTAAAGTCGTACGGGTTCCTTAACGTCTTAGCTATCTACTCATGTGATCAAAATTATAATTAGATCACCCAATTGTTACCAGATTTCCCTAGTCCTTACTGACTCTGATTTCGTCCAAATCTAGATTAGGTTGGAAAATTTCAAGTTACTACGAAAAAATTTTATGATCCAAAAAATTTCCCCGATGAATTTTTAATAATGATGGAAGCCGGTCGTTACAAGATGTTTGACTGCAACGATGTCACGGGGAATCCTACTGATTCCGGAACTCTGCCAACTGTTTGCAGAATTGAGCTGTTGATGAAACATGAAAAGGAATTAATTGTGTGCATCTACTGTCTACACAATTACAGTAACTTTTAATATCCATCTACTGCTTAAATAAATACAACTTCCTACTTTAAAGAAAGCGGTTTGAAGCAGTACGTACAACTTTTAATGTCCGCTTTAAATACGAGAACCTTTATTATATAGCATGAACAAAAGATACTACTGCAGTTATAATAATTTCATTAAAAATAGAAGTCTTATTTTTGTTGTCTATTGCAATGCTGAATTAAGGGATTTCCGATTTTTGGTTACTTGTGTCGGTAGGTAAATATTGCTTTATTGCTAAACCAATATTGATCGAAGCAAGCTCTACCCAGTTGGCCCAACCACATATTTGACATCCTAAAGGTTTTGAAAGAATAAAGTTACCCATCCCAAATCACTTGATTCATTTTGACCAATCTCATTTTTTCCTTTAGAAAGTACTTGGTCATTTCTTTAAGTATTTGCCTCCGCTTATCTTTACAAAGTAATCAGTCAAACTTTTGATGGAACCAACTCAAGACTCAATCCATTTTAACACGTTCAAGTTGACTCAACCAGTCAATTTTACACTCGTGTTGATATGTACGGTG
The DNA here is from genome assembly GCA_029582605.1 of Solanum gracilifrons. Lineage (NCBI taxonomy): Eukaryota > Viridiplantae > Streptophyta > Magnoliopsida > Solanales > Solanaceae > Solanum > Solanum gracilifrons. Next base: position 31,312 of record JAJOOH010016977.1, read on the forward strand.
AGTAAGACAAGATCTTCTAGCATTCACTTTTTTTTTTATAACAGGCACCTGAGCTTGAATATTTAGGATGTGAATGAGAGTTGGAGGGCAATTTTATTACTCTCTCTGTAGGAAATGCTTAGCCTACTGTCCTTTAGGATTATTCCAAAATGTTGTCCACTTTTCACAAATTAGAAAATTTTCATGCATTTTGAAAATCCTCTTTTACTTTTTCAATGTAATCTTCCAACCTTTATGCCTTTTCCACCCCACAAACAAAATCTAGTATTCTGAACAAATATTAACCAGCTCGCATCCTCAACACCACCCTTAATACTGAGCTGAAACAAAGGGAACAAGCAAATTGAGACAATACTAGTGTTTACATGCAATGGACTTTTTACAAGTTCAGATTCCCAGGAATTTGTTTAAAGAGAAGCAGGATATATTCCTTTACCATACTCGATATACAATATTTCGTTAAACAATTGACCCAATTTTAGCACCTGACCTGAATGATAATGACTGAAGAATCCACTGGCATAGAGGTTTGATGATGATCAGGAGATCAGAGCAATGACCATAAAACTGTGAAAAATTTAAATGCATAGCATTGAATACGATGGTCTCAAATACTTAGAAAACAGAACCCACAAATATCCAGATGGGGTTATATTCAGCAAGAACAAGTCCCATTAGATTTTAGAGCTATCCAGAAATGTGTATAACCTACCTGATTGTTGTAAGTGATCCTGAAAACCTGAATTGAACAACACATCCTGCCATTTGTCGCCAAAACCACACAGGACAATATAACTTCTTTGTTCTCAGAGTACCGTGGAAAGAAAACCCTAAAACCAGTGAGTAAAGCTACTGAGAAAAGAAAACCCAATACAACTCACCATTCTTGTGCCTGGAGTTCTACTTATCATTTCCGCAGGAAGAAAATTTGCATAAAATTGTCAAGGTGAATACTTTAAAGAAAGCTACAAGTAAAAAGAGAAAGTAGAACAACAGAAAAACTTGAATATTAAAGCAAGATAAACTAGTCGACGACAGCACTCCTTTGTCCTTACTTGACACAAAAATGATCAATAAGTCACTCGAAATAAAAGTTATTTCTAATGACAATGATAGTTTATTTCCTTAAGGGTGTTTCATTTGTATAACTCTCTATACTTGGAAAATTTCATCTATTTTCTTTGAGGGAGCATGGGATGTAGGTATCACTTAAAAGACACATCAGGAAAAACGTATCAGTTATGATGCGACCCAGGATTAACATCAACTGCAACTTTTGTAACAAGTTGAGTTTTAAGCAGACATGTAAATGCAAACAAATTGTCATTGGCAGATGTCAGTTGCAACATGTATATGTATGAATATAACTATGCACACATATATCTTTCATGGCTGCAAAAGGTATCATGAAAAATTAGAAATGGAAACTTACTGTCCTGCAAGTAACAAGAATAATCAAAAGTATAACTCATACCCAAGCTAGTTTAGCTGCCAAAGTCAAATCAAGAGAACAGTCATCTTTTTGTCTCCCAAAGTCCCAGAGGCTCAACTCAAGATTTGTAGAAGATAACACTAATTGTAATAATATTTTATGAGTTCTTACCCACCATCACTTTAACTTCAGCTGCAATGGATCCTCTAGTGACAAATTTCCACTCACCAACCAATTTATTAGCAAGCAGTAACTTACTCAAGCCATTATGGAAAGATGCCAATCATGACACTTAGAAATTTCTAGTGGAGTAAGCAAATGACAAATAAGAGAAATATTTTACATGGAAAAATGGATGTTGCAAGCAATCAGCAGTTGGCCTCCTTAAAGGGTCCCAAGAGCAGAGTTGCTACGGTATGACAGTAGAAATCATTTAGTATGTCTGTTTCATGAGAAAATTGGCAGCTATAGGAAAGATCGCAAAGAACCACCTTAATCAAATCAATAGCTTCTAAGCTTGCACTGGGAATGATATTAGACAGATGGGCTGGTACAGCCTGCCACAAAGAAAAGATAATAACAAAAGGAAAGAACTCAATGCATTAGTGCACACATTAGCATGTGGTAGACCAGGATTTTCACTTAGGAGATCCAAAATATAAAAAAGTAAGCACTACAAAGAAGTCAAGGAAATTCAACATCTACTATATATACATAAAAAAAATTATCACCCTGAATACATGTGAAATTTTTTGTCGGAAGGGGTTCGGATGAACTCCCTTTGAGTACCCTAGCTCTACCAATGTGTGCCAGTGAGAGAGATCACATGAAAATGGCAGGAAACTTGTATAGGATCAAGCTACACTTACATTTAAATTTCTTATTTCGAGCACTCATGAAGCACTTCTCACTTCTGGAGGATAGTCCAATCTGGTGGTCCAAGAATGCAGCATATCATATACAACTGATCAGTTTCACTGGCCATAGGAAAAGAAGATTAGAAAGCTCTAAGATGAACAGTTCTGCAAATAATTTGACTTAATATTCAAATTCTCTAGATAATTGGACTTGAAATTTAAATAAATCAAGCTTCAATTTCGTAGCAAAAAAGAATCTTTAAAAATATCTGGGCAATTGACTAGGGCTGGCAAGGGGACCAGGTTGGACCGCCCCGGCCCGTGATCGGCTTGAGACCCATCTCGCCGGACCCGGTCCCGTATGATTTTGCGGGTTGGAGGGGTTTCGGGATAGGGAACCAGTTAGGGGCAGGTTCACCCTTTGGTCCCGGTCAACCCGGCCCGGCTAAATCGACCGGTTTCGCGAGATCCCCTTATTTTATTTTATTTTTAATTTTTTGAATTATATTCGTTGGGGCAACGGCTAGTGGGCCCCCCAACTGATTATTCACCTTTTTCACTTCCCCAACACCCTTTACCACCCCCCTACTTTTAATATTTTAATTTAAACTCTCAAGTTATAATAAATACACTTTAACCCATTTTTAATATTATAAATACCTCTCTATCCTTCATTATTTCTTACAAAATCATCTATTCTCTCATCTATTTTCTATATCCTCTCATTCTTAAATCTTAATTTTTTATTCCATTTAATTCTCATATTATATCATAATATATATATTAATTCTCATATTTGCTATCAAGTATTGAAGTTCCAAATTACAAGTTACAACAAACTACAAGCTTCAAGAATTGGTTATAACGTCTGCTATTAACGCAGACGTTTGGTACATTCGTTTCATAATATTTATATTTTATTTTTTGCCATTAATTTTTTTGTTATTATTATTTTTATATTACACTTTACATATAATTAAATATGAGTTCTAGCAAAAAAGATACCGGTAAAGGAAAAGAGAAAGAATCAACCACCATTAGTAAATTATTTAATTTTAATAAAAAAAGTAGTAAGGAAAAAAATAAAAGTAAATGTGGTGGTACTTCCTCTAAATCAATGTCTAGAGTTAGATTTAATACAAATGATTCTACTTATATTGATGATACTTCTTATATATTGATTCAAATATTCAACTCGATCATGAAATTTTAGAACGACATTATGGTAATATGAATCCTAATCTTGATGAAAATTCAGGTGAAGAAGTAGAAGTTGATTCGGGAGAAGAAGAATTAGAAGAAACACCTTTTAGTCCGGTGACGGAACTTCCAATTGAAACTACAAATTCAACAGAGCAAAATTGTGGACCCCCCCCCCCCCCTTTTACCTCCTACAAAGGAGAAGGTGAAGTATCAACGCCCTAAAACTTCTGTTGTGTGGCAATTTATGACTTTCGATAAGGAAAAGTCTATTGATATTTGTAATAACTGTAAGCAACCTTTTAAACATAAACAAGATGGATGTCAAGGTGAGATGGGGGGGGGGGGGGGGGG
>JAJOOH010016978.1:0-32322 GCA_029582605.1 Solanum gracilifrons
CATGCCCCAATCCTCCTTCCCCTCAAAGCCCTTTTTAATATCTAACCCTAACCACCATTCCTCACACAAAGCCCAATACTCCAAGTAACAGAACTCATAACAAAACAATCAATATTAAGTAAAATCAATTTCGAAAATCGTCATTCTCAAACAGTCATTATTCTTCGATTACAAAATTTCTTGTTTTAAATCCAATAAGAAAAGACGAAGAAAATAGACAAACCTGTTCGAATATAAATATCTTTCAGCCAAATTGTGAATCTTCAGCCACCTCAGATAGATTTTGATTGAGGTTCCAGATCTTGAGAGTGAAATTTGAAAGAGTCTACTATTTTAGATTTACGAGCTTTCACATAGAAAAAACAATAGAGAGGATAGGGTTTTATTAAAAGGGGGGTGGGGGGTGTTTATAGTACTTTTATTTTGTTTCTTTTACTTTACCAGATATAGGGACGAGATTTGTTTTCTTTTCGCGACCAGATCAGAACTCTTCGCTAAGTTGGGACCAGAAATAAATTCCGTCCCTATTAGTATATTTTTAGGGACGAGATTATAACACTGTCGCTAAATGTTGGTCTTTAAAGAGCAGTTTTCTTGTAGTGGAAAACATTTAAAACAGTAAAAAGTAACTCAACGTATTGAAAAAAATCAATAGGAACTATGTTTGTATGCAAGGATACAATATAAACTTTGTTTGTATATAAAAATAAAAAATACACTCTGTGTATATAAGAAACAAAATATCTCTGTGGGAGTTTCTCTAACCGAGAACCATCACCATGAGCTATGTGATGATACAGTGTCTTGCCCCACGCTGCCAGGGCCATCCTATACCTTGTCGGGGGTATAGAACCTAACTACTAAGTTGATCTACTAGTATGCTAATAGCATTAAAGAATCATCTAAAAAGTATGACCATTTTCTACCCATGTTGGCTACACGGTTTATGGAGACTTTGAATTATCTGAACTCAACTTGTGCCTATATCGGTGCTCAATATTACTTCCAAAACATAACTACCTCATAGGTTTAAAAACATAACTTTTTCTGTGGTTTGAGATTATTACTCAAAAACTAGGTCAAAAGCTTTCTTGGAAATCTCAGTTTTTTCCTCTTTTAAATGTGAAAACATTTACTCTTGGGAATACTTAGGGTTGATATTATTGATTATGATCTGGATAATTGGGTCTTAATTGTTGATCCTTGCATATAAAATGTTGTTTGTAGACCTAGAACAAGCGGAAAAAATCCAGAAAAGGAAGATTCAAGTCCCTTAAGGGATTCAACCTTGGAATCAAGGTAGGTGATGGTTGTGATTTCATGTTGGTGTGATATATGTTTGTAATTTCTCATTATAGTGCATGTATGTATGGGAATGTTGCATTACTGATCACCCTAATCGTACATCAAGATAATGAAATATTTGTATGCCATGAATCACCACTTGTTGTATGATTGTGAGAATATACATTATGATTGTTGTTTGTTGAATGGATTGGGTGTTACACTCCGACAACTAATTTGGATCTGTTGCCACGTTCCAGCATGAACATTGGATCGGTTGCCACGTTCTGGCATAAACACCAGATCGGTTGCCACGTTCCGGCATAAACATTGGATCGGTTGCCACGTTCCAGCAGAATCATTAGATCGGGTACCATGTACCGGTACGCTAACAGTTTGGGTGTGGGTTCCGTGAGAGGACCATTGAATTGGGTTCCGTAAGAGGACCATTGAATTGGGTTCCGTAAGAAGACCATTGAATTGTGTTGTGTATCTACTTGTGATAATTACGTTCATATATAACGATGATTGATATTGGAAGACTGTATGTTGCTCTAAATTGATAACCGATGTGTATTATTGAGAATGTGGGATGCTACATTGATCCTGAAAAGCTGATTAATATTGTATATGTTCGGTATATGTCTGTTTATAATGTTGTGGTTACTTGCATGTGTTTGACCTGTCGGGATAGCCGTGTGATCCTACCACTACACTGTGGTTGTGTACTAATACTTCACTTGCTTGTTCTTTGTTGAGTACCGGGCATCTTCACGCAGCTATTAATAGACCTCAGCTAGGTGACTATTGAGCATGACCGGATTCAAGGGTGAACGAGTTCTTTCAGGTTGCCATGGTTCTCTCTTGTTTAAGTCCATTCTTTGCGGACTCAAAATATTTGTTTATGGTGTTTGTTTATTTTTGGGGTCGTACCCCTTGTTCTTAGACTTGTCGTTAGTAGAGTTTTGGTAAAATAACTTTCAAGTTCTAGTTGTTGTTCTTCTGCATTAGTTTGGCTAGTTTATGGGAACTCCGTATTTCTTTTGGTCATTTAAACCTTCTTATGTATCTTTAAATGTCTTAGTTTTGATTAAGTTGTGTAGTACTTTGGTTAAGTTTATTAGTTGGGTTGTAGTTTTGTTTCTCCCACCGGAGGGTTAGTGTGGGTGCCAATCAAGACGGTCTGGGTAGTGACAAAGTTTGTATCTGAGCCCTAGGTTCGATGATCTCATTGTACCAAAATGAGTCTAGTCGAGTCTTGCGGAACGGTACGATACGTCCATACTTTTCTTCGAGAGGCTATAGGACTTTAGGAAAAACTCACTTCTTTCTACTCCTTCGTGCTATGACTTGAACCCAATTGGTATCTGGGTGATACAAATTGGTATCTTTCCTCCTTTACTCTATGGTCTTAACTAGAGCAACAAAAGTGGTAATACCATCACTAGCAAGAGAGAATTGTGTATAGACTATCGACAGTTGAATATGGTCACAATTTAGAACAAGTATTCATTGCCTCAGATAGATGACCTTTTTGACCAACTGCAAAATGCATCAGTTTTCTCTAAGATTGATTTAAGGTCTGGTTACCATCAGTTAAAGATTGAGGCGATTAAGAATTGGGTTCGTGCAAGTTCTATGATTGAAATTAGCAGTTTTGTGGGGCTCGCTAGCTACTATTGTCGCTTGTGGTATGAGTTGAGTCCAATTGATATCTCTCGATTCCAATTGGTATTCAACAAAGTAAACTAGACACCATGGTCCCGGCTAAAAAGATACAAGCAAGTTTATTGGAACTGAGAAGGTTCCAATTAGTATATGGCCTTAAGGGTCGTATAAGACATAGATGATCAGTAATGGTCGTCTATGGAACTAACTAATCAAGGAATTTGGATTTGTCTACAAGTTGTAACTACCTGAGTGTCGTGAAGCATGTTGTGAAAAGAAAGTCATCACGACATTAGGTACAAGGGTCTAGATAAATTACGATGTTGTTCATAAGCGAAAAATCTGGACGCGCGTTGCGACTAACTAATAACTGTGTGAGAGTCTGGGTGTATCTTGGGGATATGTGTGTGGTAGTATTGAAACGATGTAAAAAAATTCCAAAGTGTGTACTTTGTGGGGTTGACCGGGGGTAGACAATGATTGCCCTAGCTAATGAAATTTTCTTGAATGCCTAGTTATAGCTGGGAAATCTAGGGGAAATATATAAAAGAGAAGAACCCCAGAATTTTTTTTGCAGGGGTTCTATTTTTGTCAGGGCCGTCGGGGTCGGATTTTCCCTACCACGGCGAGACCCTCTGTGCAGAATTTCTCCCACTAGAGCAGGACAAGGTGAGACAGAATCTCAGCCTAGTCTCCCCTATTTTCCCCTAGTCACAATTGTGGACCCCGAATCATACCCGAACTAAACCCCACGACCTAATTCAGTGTTCATCAATAAAATATAAGTTAGAGAGTGTGTTAAAATTATGGAGAACCTGGGCATATGAGGAGGAAATTAGCGAGGCCGTGAAGGCTGGGGAAATGATAATGCAGTAGAAGAGTAGTGCAACAAGGCAATGAGGTTGCCCATCAATACGAAAGGGCTCAGTTTTATGTTTTTTCGTGCAAGACCAAGTTTTAGGGTGTGATGCAGTGGTCACAAGTGCTACTCTTGTCTATGCCCGGATGGCTATTGTTTTGTTTGATTCGGGTTCTACTTATTCGTATGTGTCAATTCAATTGCTTTGGGAATTGATGTGGTTTGTGATATACTTGGTGCACTCATCCATGTTGCTACCCCAGTTGAAGAGTTAGTCTTAGTCACCCATGTGTATCGTGTTGTCCTGTTGTGGTTATAGATTTTCAAATTTGGGTTGATGTGGTTATGATAGATGTGACTGGCTTGATATAATCTTAGGCATGATTGGGTTGTCCCTCTATTATACCGAGCGTAATGTATTATTAAGCCGGTAACTCTAGAGATTCTCGGTAAGGAAAGATTATAGTGGGAAGGGGTGTACAAGCCTAAGGTAGCTAAGATCATATCATCCATTCGAGCTAGGAAACTGGTAGGGCAGGGTTGTTTGGGTTATTTGGCTCATGTTTGGGATATTGAGGCTGATTCTCCCTCTATTGAGTCTGTTCATGTGGTGTCTTTGTTTAAGGAAGTGTTTCCTACGGATTTGCTTGGTATGCATGCGGATAGAAATATATATTTTTGCATTGACTTGGAAACTGGCATTCGCCCTATTTTCTTCCCTCTATATTGTATGGCTCCAGCAGAATTAAGAGATCTTAAGGATCAAAAACAAGAGCTCATGATAAATGTTTCATCTATCCTAGTGCTTCCCCCTAGGGTGCTCCTGTCTTTTTTGTTAAGAAGAAGGAGGGTGGTATGAGGACTGGTGAATTTATCTTAAGCCATAAAGGAGTGGATTAATATCAGAATGGCAGGCTTATGCATAAAGAAAGTCCCTTTAAGTATACTTGGGTGAAGGAAATTGAAATATTTAGTAAGAAGGTGCATATAAAATTGGGTTAGTCTTTTGAATTTGATGAGTTTACATGAGTTTGAGGCATCGTGTTAATGAAAAAGTTTGACTTCGTAGTGATAGTCAAGGCTGACAGAGCGTAATGGTAATAAGAGTTCGTGATGGATTGTGACGGGATGCAATTATATAATAAATTATGGGTTAAGTGAATTTTGGTGTAGTAATTACGACTTGCGAGTATCCAAGGTCGTGGTTTTTTAATAATTGGTGAGTAATGTGGTTGTATGGAAATTTTTAAGAGATGGGGGACACTACTCAAACAGAATGTTAAAGAGCTAGAGTTATAATAAAGTAAAATATAGTGGAATGTAGTACATCTTTTAGAGAGAGGCTAGAACAAGAATATTTTATTTGGTTGCGAAGGATAAGAGATATCCTTAGCGGGGTAGATAATTGGGTTCAGGGACACATGATCTCATTCATTTTGTTGTGGCTATGGTAATAGTGTCACAAGTCCATCAGATTGGTTAAAAACTATTGGAGAAAACTTGAGAAAGTTGGGTACAGGCATTAGCTCGAGTGTGATGATAAGTGCCTTGCTTTGTTTTGAGTTTAGTAGGGAGTACGATTGAAATTTTAGCAAAAATATACTGTAAGATTGATGGAGATGCGATCAATGATAAGGGAAGGTCTAGGATTTCATAAAATCCTCAAGGTATAAGCTAATGTTGATAGATAAGGGGAATGTGTTATACGATTGAATATACAATTCATATTTGTCATTATAAGTTTACATTCGTGGTGATATATTTTGTCAAGATAAGAATTGGCAATGTGGGAAACGATCAATTATATCCGATATTGAGCATTTGAAAAGACTTACACCTAGGTTGAGTCAAAAAATTTATTACTATTGATTGTTAAGTATCTAAGAAAGGTTTCATTTAAAAAGTGTTGGTTTCTAATAAGGTAAATGGTCGGAGTGTTTATGATGGTTGCTAGTATTGTGAATATGATTCACTAGTTATGCTCTTGTGTGTTTTCACTTTTGTGGGTGGATCCCATGTGGTGGATGATGTGTCCACAATTTAGACTCATTTAGAGCTTCATTTTAGAATTAGTGTCCTCAAATGCATATTTTGTCTCAATAACTGATGTAAATCCTTAAGTTTCAGGTATTTGGAGTTTGAGGCAAAGCATGGACACTACTTGGCAAAAAGAACAAAACGGCTGAAAAGACAAAGAAAAGAAGGACTGAGGATCGCCTAATACATTCAGTGAGTCACCGAATGGCCTTTACCTCACCCAAAGTTCCAGTGTGCTGAGCCCAGAAAGAAAAAAATCAAGTCGGCGATGAAAATGAGAAGTCAACATGTCGCCGAATAGTTCAGCGAAGTAGTACTATATCGCCCAATGATCCAGAAAGTGAAGATGTTCAAGGCAAGAGCTGAAAGGTGATGAAGCAGACCAAAGGGCAGATTGCCGAGTGCATCGACGATCCCGACTAACTGCGCCAAGTGACCCTTCGCAGCACAATTTCAGACAACTATAAATACTAGTTGGAATTTTATCTTACATGCAATTTTCAGATACAACATTTTATTTTTCAAAGTTTCAAGTAGAGAGACCCTGTTCTTATCTTTTGAAGATTTGAAGACTTCCAATTCCAAGAAATTGGAAGTGGGTGTTGAAGATTCTTCATCGTAAACTCGTTTAAAGTGAATATAAATCATACCCAGTTGACGTTACATCGATTTGGTATCATTTTCTTCCTTTTCTCTATGTCTAGCTAAAACCCCAATTCTTGGGGTGTTATTTTGTGAATATGGGTTAAATTTCCTGTTGGGTATTACTTATTGTTAGTCTATTATTTGTTTAAATGTGATTTCGTTTAGTAGTTGCGTTTGAACTTAATGGGATTGTAGTTGCAAATACGATTTCATCTTAGTATTTTTGGCTTGCTCGAGAGAGAGGTTTTAAAACTAAGACTACTATATCGATAGCCGGTGGTTATTGGGTCGTCGTGGGTTCAGCTTGAGAGACTGAACCCTAGGCCTTTTCCCACACATTCAACTGGAGAGAGTGAATGGGCTAAGGTGGAGGTTGTGCTTAAAATTGGCAACTCGATGTTCGAGAGAAACCGAGTTGATTCGGTGTAAGTTGCTCGAGAGAGAATTTACCCCTACTAAAGTCTAGTATAGTTACAAATGTTCAAAATTGACTATCAATAGCATTTACCCGATTGTGTAGTTTATCACATATTCCTATCACATCCCAAGTATCATGTCGCCCTATATTTGCATCTTCTTATTTTCATTGTTTTTGCTCATTAATTGAATACAAACCCCCATTGATAAGTGGTGCTTGCGTCACCCTTTAGATTTAGTATGTTTTTATTCGTTAATATTTACATCTATAATTGATTAGAACTTGATTTTACTTTATTATTAATTCTTGAAACCACTCCATGTGGGAACGATCCCAACCCTTGGTTGGGTTATATCACTACATGTGATCATTAGCACTTGATCTGAAATAGTGTCCTGATACGTGAAGTCAAAATGGCGCCGCTGCCAGGGAGTGGAGTTAGTTGAGAATTTTTAGTTAATTTGAATTTTGTTCTTGCTAATTATAGTGAACTCACTTAATTTTTTAGTTTTTGTTTGTGTGTTTGTTTTAAACAGGAAGTATATATGAGCCTGTTTGGATCTCTATCAAATAGTTAGAGAGCCAAATGGGTCACATCTCGTCTCATTTAAACCCGAGACAACTAGGGGGGTTGCCCAGTGATACTATGGCCAACCCCAAGAATGAAATTTGAGTGAGGACTTGCGTCATGCCACGACTTTAGTTAAGGCACTTCTTGGGAGGCAACCAAAGGTTTTATTGCTTTACGTTTGTTTTAGAAATAATGGTGTGTTGATTGTGTAGGTCAAAGCGTAGAATGTGTTAAAAAGGTAGAGATTGGTGAACTAGAAGTTCGGTCGGCGCATCGCCAAAAAAGTCGACGAGTCCGACTTGGACCGCCATTGGAATCAAAACTATTTGCAAGTGGAGTCTGTAAAACTCGGCGAGCCTAGGAGCAAATTGGCGAGTCACCGATCAGGTCAGCGACCCCGATTTAATCCGTCATTTGGACCCCCACTTTAATTGGAGGTCCTGTAAAACTCGGCGAAGTAAGTACCCACTCGGTGTGTCGCCAAGTGGGTCGGCGAACACGACTAATGTCGCCGAATGGTTGAGAACTGGACGGTTTTTAAAAGGCCAAAGGCTTAAACTTTCAAACTCTTCACTTTCCCTCACTTTTGAACTTCACAAGCTCACACCCGCACTTTCGTTTCTATATTTTTCCATTTCTAGTAGTATTTTACTTAATGATTTATTCTCAGATTGGGATTACTTTGTTGCCTAGCATTTTAGTCTTTATTATTCGGCATCTAAGGTTGGTTTCCCAAACCCCGCATGTATTTTTGAGAATTTGAACTCTTATGCAAATGATTTTATCTTGTTGAGGTGTGTTGGGCCTCTCTGATAGGATTAAGTTGCTTCAATGACTGTTTTAATTTGAATATCTTGCCCATTTTGTTTATAATGCAAATTCTCTTGTTTTGTGCTTTAAAATTTGTTAAAATGTGAGGGGTTGTGCTTGCCATGTTGTTAAAGTTAGTTGGGTGAAGTCTGAGTAGCCCGTATTTGTGCCAAAAGACGTAATTTGCCCAATGATAGAGCGAGTGACGTCATTCTTAAGGCAAATAATCGTCAATTGGCCAAATTTGGCAAAACTGGGAGAAGTTTGCGTATCCTGAGGTATGGGTGTTATGGGTCTTGCTTTAATTTGACTAGTGCATGCTTTGATTTTATTTTTGGGGTTGAATTCAAGATGATGGGTTGAAAGTATGCACGTTGGGTCGTTTGGCGAGCTGGGTTGAACTCGCCGAACCACTCGGCGGTTTGCCGAAGTCCCCCATCTTGCCTTTCATTTCATGATTAATGTGTTATTGGGATTTGTAACTTTTGGTGAGAAACCTGAGGTTGCCGAAGACGCTCGGTGACTCACCGAAAGAGTTCTTGTTTGCCCTTTGTCTTAACTCCTGAACCCTTTTTGCACTTTAACTTTCGGCGGGCAAACCCTTGCTTGCCGAAAGCTGTCGGCGAATCGTTGTAAGGCCCTTTCTATCGCCGACACGCCAGCATTTTAGAGTTAATCCTTTAGGCAAGACTGTTCTGGCTCGCCAAAGTGATTAGGCGACTTGCCGACTAGTTCGGTGAGTCTGTCTGCCACTATTTTTCTGTGCCTTTGTTTGGAGGCTCTCTAACTTTTTTCTGATGTTTTGCAGATATGGTAAAGACCAATATTATCATGCCACCCCGGAAAAGAACATGGGATATCACAATAAATGAAGGGGATCAAATCCTCCCAAGAAAGGAAGACTAGAACCTCCACCTAGAGATAAAGGCAAGGGCAAGAGGCCCATTTCTGACAGGGAGACTACTCATCGAGGCCCATATAATCCTTTATGGGTCCAAGGATTTTATGAAGTTGTCCAGACCTTCTTTGGCAGATACATACATAGCAGCTCCTAGTGGATCTGGTACTGCTATTCTTTCTGAGGTAACTCCGGGTACTGAGGCCCGAGTCCAGACTGATGCACCGGGCACTGATGCCCAGACAAATGGAGCGACTACATAGACAAGATCCCCTCTTTCCCTCCCTCTATGTCTTACTTTTATTTTGACTTTTGGGTAATTTTGTTTGCATATGAGGACAAAGGCTTTTATTTGGGGTGGGCTGAGGCTCACCTTTTGTGACTCTTATTATATTTATATATTTGGGTTTTGAGCTGAATTTATGTTTTACACTGCTTATGTGGAAGGCTTGAGCTTATGGCTCCTTGATTTTAATTGGAAATGATTTTTGACCCTTCCGAAAAAATGTTGCCAACTCTTGTATATGTTGAATGTAGTTGTTCTTTAGCAAATTCGAGTATCGGTTTTGATCAATACCGATGACTTGAATAGTGCTCATAATCGAACAAACATGAATGTGCGGCTACAGTAAGGCCAAATAAAGTTGCATAGACAATATATGAATTCTTTGCATCTCATTGTGACTAGCCAATTATCGAATCGATTCTCTTGTGATGATCGTTGCACATTAGCGAAAGTGTGGAGTCTTGTTTGACCTTGGTGCCAATGCCTAGTGTGATGAGCTTACTGTGAACCATGCATGATAGCACCTAGAATTTACCCCGTTGCTTCGGTCGACTAAGTAAGACTATCTCTTGATATGATCTTCGGTAACTTCGAAGATTGTGAGCCAACTTGACATATACCTCTTTTGTGGGCTACCTTGTGAGTGTGTGAACCACTTTTGAACACCCCTTGAGCCGTACCTTTATTTGGATTAAACTTGATGAAAACATGACCTTTCTTAAATCCACTACCCATAATCCTCATGATTTGTAGTTGATTGAATAGCCAACTTAGGCCAAAAGCCTAAGTTGGGGGTATGGTGCAAAAAGAAGGCAAGTCAAGAAGTGCAAAAAAAGTCCCCTTTAACCCATCGTGTTGAGCAAAATGGAATCCATACAAAAAAAAGAAAAAAAAGTCATGGAATAAAGTGCAAAAGAAATGGGGTTTCAGAACAATCCATGGAAAGTGAATAATATAATGACTTATGAGAACTAAAGAAAATGATGAAAGAAGAGGAAAGGAATTGTTGTGAACACCACATTCCACGAGAATGAAAGTCACTCAGCCTAAATGACCATACCTTTGCACTCAGCCTCATTACAAGCCTTGAAAAGACCTTTCTGGTCTTGAGTGAGCTGAAACAATCGTCTATTGGAAAATATGGGCAAACCTATAGGTGAAAGCATGCATTGTGTTCTTCTTGGCGAGTGTGAAAGTTGCATTTGATTGCGGAACTTGAGATTGTTGAACCATTGAGTGTGAATATGGAATCATTTTTTTGTGTGAGGGCATTTGATTTCCTTTGTTGAGCTTGAACTTGCATTTGAAGCAAGTAAAGTGAGTTTGAGGTTCTTTGATAATGGTGTGTCACAACTTGAAATTTTGAGTGCGCATTTGATATTCGCAAGAGTAATTTGAGTTTTTTGTGTGCATTCATGATTGAGTCTTGTGTAGCACTGTTCGAGACATCCTTTTTGAACTGCCGAACTTAAGTTTTACTTGAGGACAAGCAAAAGTTTAAGTTGGGGGTGTTGATAGGTCCACAATTTGGACTTATTTAGAGCTTCATTTTAATAGAATTAGTGACCTCAAATGTATATTTTGTCCCAATAACTGATGTAAATCCTTAAGTTTTAGGTATTTGGAGTTTGAGGCAGAGCATGGACACTACTTACTTGGCAAAAAGGAACAAAAAGGCTGAAAAGACAAAGAAAAGAAGGCATGAGGATAGCCTAATGCATTCGGTGAGTCACCGAATGGCCTTTACGTCGCCCAAAGTTCCAGTGTGCTAAGCCCTGAAAGAAAAGATCAAGTCGGTGATGAAAAGGAGGAGTCGGTGTGTTGCGGAACAGTTCCGCGAGGAAGTACTATATCGCCCAATGATCCAAAATGTGAAGATGCTGAAGGAAAGAGCTAAAAGGTGATGAAGCAGACCAAAGGGCGGATCGCCGAGTGCATCGGCGATCTTGACTAACTGAGCCGAGTGACCCTTCGCAGCACATTTTCAGACAACTATAAATACTAGTTGGAATTTTATCTTAAATGTAATTTTCAAATACAACATTTTTTTTTTCTAAGTTTCAAGTAGAGAGACCCTGTTCTTAGCTTTTGAAGATTTGAAGACTTCCAATTCCAATAAATTGGAAGTGGGTGTTGAAGATTCTTCACCCTAGACTAGTTTAAAGTGAATATAAATCATACCCAGTTGATGTTACTTCGATTTGGTATCATTTTATTCCCTTTCTCTATGTCTAGCTAAAACCCCAATTCTTGGGGTGTTATTTTGTGAATATAGGTTAAATTTTCTGTTGGGTATTGCTTATTCTTAGTCTATTTGCTGTTTAAATGTGATTTCATTTTGTAGTTGTGTTTGACCTTAATGGGATTGTAGTTGCAAATATGATTAAATCTTAGTATTTTTGGCTTGTTTGAGAGAGAGGTTTTAAAACTAAGACTACTAAATCGATAGCCCGTGGTTATTGGGTGATCGTGGGTTTAGCTCGAGAGAGTGAACCCGAGGCCTTTTCCCACACATTCATCGAGAGAGAGTGAATGGGGTAAGGTGGAGGTTGTGCTTAAAAATGGTAACTCAGTGTTCGAGAGAAACCTAGTTGATTCGGGGTAAGTTGCTCTAGAGAGAATTTACCCCCACTAAAGTCTAGTCTAGTTAAAAATATTCACCAATTGATTATCCATAGCATTTACCCGATTGTGTAGTTTATCACATATTCCCATCACATCCCAAGAATCTCGTCTCCCTATATTCACATCTTCTTATTTTCGCTGTTTTTGTTCATTAATTGAATACAAACCACCATTGATAATTGACGTTTGCATCACACATTAGATTTAGTATGTTTTATTCGGTAATATTTACATATATTATTGATTAGAACTTGATTTTACTTTTCTATTAATTCTCAAAACCACTCCCTGTGGGAACGATCCCAACCCTTGGTTGGGTTATATCACTACACGCGATCGTTGGCACTTGAACCAAAATAGTGTCCTGATACGTGTGGTCAGTAGATCAGGGGTACCAAATCATGTGATGTTCTCTTGGTTGAGTAGAAAAATTGGGAAGATTTGGTTATTTTGAATGACATAATTGGTGTTATCTTGGAGTTGTTAATCTATTTTGATGGTTCTACATGTACCACCTTCCTTATGAGAATTCATAGAAGAGCTACCATGCGCAATTATGGTTGTCCGGCAATTTTAATATTCATCTTGTCGTCGAGGTCATGTATTGATCGTGTGTGGTGGAAGGTGGGGATCATTGGGTCCAATTCTACTGTTCTTAAGGGTAATCTACAATCACAATTACTAAATCTAGCATTTTGATAGTGTTATTGGAGAGTTTGTATGCTTGGACATATCCCTCGATGAGTATCTGATGTCTAAAGATCATTTTTTTATAACTTAAGCTCATCGAAAATTATATTATGAGATGGAGATATTGATAAGGACTGTGATGATTTTGGTATTATAAGTGTGTGTTGGTTGGTTCAGGTTCACTTCTAATTGTAGCGAGTATTGATTTAGAATTTTATCATGGTTATGTGAGAAAGGGTTCATCCTGATGTTGTGTCAAAGTCCTTGATAACATGTTGCAGACATGTGAATGATCAACTTCGGTGGTTATAATAAATAGCTTTGTTGTTGGTTAAGTGTACATCTAATAATAATTATTACTCGAGTATTGTGATGACTTCATGGAGGCATTGTATAGGAGGATGTGTAGGTATTCAATTGGTTGGTTTGGGGAAGAAGATTATATCATAAGTGAGACTCAGTTGTGTTAGACAAGACCTTCTATATGATGAAGAACCGGTTGAAATTCTTGATCGTGATGCTCGTAAGCGAAGCACATGCGAGACAAGTACCCCCTATTGTTCAGCGATTCAAGTACTACTCTACCCTTAGTTTCGCTAGTCTTTCCTAGTTGATCACTCAGGGATGAGTGATGGGTAAATTGTTATCTATTATAACGACCTGATTTCCGTCATTAGGGAAAAGCCATTAGAAAAAGAATTGAGGTCAGAAAACTTTTCGTAGTAACTTGGAATTTCCTAACTTAGTCTAGATTTGGATGAAATTGGAGTCAGTAAAGTCTAGGGAAATGTGGTAATAACTAGGTCATTTAATTATGATTTTGATTGCATGAATAGATACCTAAGACGTTAAGGAACCCGTACGACTTTACGAAATTGAATTCGGGGGAGTAGAACTCCCAAAAATGATCTTAGCATAAACAGGTGCATTTTAAATATCAAGGGTTGAAGGTGTGTTATGAAATGGGGGCTTGAAATTCAAATTCCAGCATTTTGTCTCTGTGCATGCCGTCGTAGCGGGATGGTTGCCACTGTAGCGGGATGGGTCCTACCGTAGCAGAATAGACGCAACTTAAGTCAGTAATAAAACCCCAAAATGTTTTATTCTGAACTTTTAGACTTTGAGAGCTAAGGAACGACCCCAGGGGTTTTCTTGACAGTTTTAGACATTATTGGGGCTTAAGGTTTTCACTCCCCGAATTGGTTTTTCAATCCTAAGAACTTAGTTTCTTGGGTGATTATTGTTGGAGAAGGGTTTCGGAACTATTTGGATGGTGGAAAAAACCCCTAATTTCGGTAAGGGGATCAAGGGTCTGACCTAGGGTTGATATTATTGATTATGATCAGGGTAATTGGATCTTGATTATTTATCCTTGCGTATAAATTGTTGTTTGTAGATCTAGAACAACCGGAAAGCATCCAGAAAGGGAAGATTCAAGTGCCTTAGGGGATTCAATATGGGATTCGAGATAGGTGATGGTTGTGATTTCATGTTGGTGTGATAAATGTTTGTAATTGCTCATTATGATGCATGTATGTATGTGAATGTTGCATTATTGATCACCCTAATTGTAAATGAAGATAATTGAATAATTGTATGACATGAATCACCTCTTGTTGTCTGATTGTGAGAATATACATTGTGATTGTGATTGTGGTTTGTTGAATAGATTAGGTGTTACATTCCGACACACTAATTTGGATCTGTTGCCACGTTTCATCATAAACATTTGATCGGCTGCCACATTCTGGTATAAACATTGGATCGGTTGCCACGTTTTGGCATAAACATTGGATCAGTTGCCACGTTCCGGCATAAATATTAGATCGGGTACCACGTACCGATACGCTAACAGTTTAGGTGTGGGTTCCATTAGAGGACCATTAAATTGGGTTCTGTGAGAGGACCATTGAGTTGTGTTGTTTATCTACTTGTGATGATTACGTTCATAACTAATGATGATTGATATTGGAAGACTGTGTGTTGCTCTAAATTGATAACCGATGTGTATTATTGAGAATGTGGGATGCTACATTGATCTTGAAAATATGACTAATATTGTATATGTTCGGTACTGTATGCCTGTTTATAATGTTGTGGTTACTTGCATGTGTTTCACTTATTAGGATAGACGCATGATCCTACCAGTACGCTGTGTTTCTGTACTAATACTGCACTTGCTTGTTCTTTGTTGAGTATAGGGCATCTTCAGGCGGCTATTAATAGACATAAGCTAGGTGAATATTGAGCGTGACCGGATTCAAGGGTGAGCCAGTTCTTTCAAGATGCCATGGTTCTCTCTTGTTTAAGTCCATTCTTTTCGGACTCAGACTATTTATTTAAGGTGTTTGTTTAGTTTCGGGGTTGTACCCCTTGTTCTTAGACCTTTCTATAATAGAGTTTTGGTACAATGACTTTCATGTTCTAGGTCTTGTTCTTCCACATTATTTTGGCTAGTTTATTTAAACCTTTGGAGTTTATGGGAACTTCGTATTTCTTTCTATCATTCAAACCTGTTTCTGTATCATTAAATGCCTTAGTTTTGATTAAGTTGTGTAGTACTTTGGTTAAATTGATTAGTTGGGCTATAGTTTTGGTTCTACCACCAGAGGGTTAGTGTGGGTGCCATTCACGATGGTCTGGGTCGTGACACATTAGATTTATGATATTTTGGTAAATTGAGACTTAATCGTAGGCTTAAAATTGAGGAATATGAGACTTGACATATTTAGTTGGCACCCATAATTATGAACTTAATTATAAATTGGGGAGTTTAGGACCTAGGCTAGGCCTATAGTAATATAGTTGTCTATGGACTCACTTGCTTGTGAATATTGCATATTTGATAGATTAAGAATATTCAGAACCTGTACGAAAGGGAATTGAGAAATCATGAAGGTTCGCAATACGTGTTCGGCATTTAAAGTCTGTTAAGACTTTCAAACTTTATTGAAGGAACTTTTTTCTAATAAAAAGATTAAAAATGAAATAGACAATAGGTAAGGGCGAGAGATGGGGGGAGGGTCTCGTACCATTAGTTTGATCAGCTTTGGTACGAGTGCCGGTGTAACATCTCGTATCCTAGACAAACCAGAATACAGATTTCAGAAGTTGTAGGTGCCACCGACGGGCACCACCCACGGACCGTACAGTGACTCACAGACCGTAGGTACGGGTCCGTGGTTGGCCACCTGCAGCCCTCCTAGAAAAGTCCAGAAAATTTGTCTAGGGGTAGACCCACGGCCGGACCCAAAAACCGTAGGTCAAACTACGGGCCGTGGTCCTGGTCCGTGGATCAAGACCGCAGATTGACTCCTAGTCGCCGAACGACAGCCGACCAGAGCGGTCCGTCGGTGACGCCGACAACGTTTAAGTATGCGGTCGTTTGATCTTTTCCCTATGCGTTGGACCCCTAAACTACGTCGCTTAACCCCTAATGTACATAGTTTTGGTCAGTTTCAGCCTTGTAACTTAATTAGAACTTACCCAAGTCAATTCGTTCTCCAAAATTCATAGACATAGAATGAAAAGAGGAGAAAGAAGTCGGGCAGCCCTAGTCCAAGAATGCACCAAGGTTTCGTCCACCCCAGCCCCAAAATTGAAAGATTTCTCCATGGAACTCATCACCAGGTATGTGGGATTTCACTAGTGGGTTCCTTTCACCCATTAGGTCCCTAGAATTCAGTCATATTTTTTATTCTCTACATCATGCTTAGACCTAGGGTTTTAAGAATTTCATATTTAGGTTGTGATTCAGTTATTAGACTAATCCAAATAAGATTATCATGTTTTTGTTGAATTATTGCTTAGTTGTTCCTCCCGGAGATCTTCAAGTAGTATTCGGACTTGTTCGTTATCGTCTTTATTGATGATATCCTCATTTACTCTAGGAATGAAGAAGAACATGTGACTCATTTAAGGGATGTCCTCCAAACTTTCAAAGATCGACAGTTATTCGCTAAGTTTAGCAAGAGTGAGTTTTTGTTGAAATCAATTGCTTTCCTTTGGCATATTATGTCTAGTGAAGGGATCCTAGTGGATTTGTAGAAACTAGAAGCAGTGAAACAATTGCCCAGACCTACCTCTCCAAAAGATATCATAAGTTTCTTGGGTTTGGCTGGTTACTAGAGAAGGTTCGTGGAATGATTTTCATCCATAGCTTCTCCATTGACTAAGTGACTCAGAAAAAGGTCAAGTTTGAGTGGTTAGATGAGTATGAGAAGAGCTTTGCATAACTGAAAACTAGGTTGACTACAACTCCTCTTTTGACTGTACCAAAGGATTCAGACAATTATGTGATCTATTCTGATGTACTAAGGTCGGCCTAGGTTATGTCTTGATGCAGCGAGGTAAGGTTTTAGCTTATGCTTCTAGACAGCTTAAGGTGCATGAGAAGAACTATCCAACTCATGACCTCAAGCTTGCAGCCATAGTATTTGCCCTAAAGATTTGGAGACACTACTTATATGGTGTTCACGTAGATGTGTTCACAGACCATAAAAGCCTTCAGTATATTTTTACCCAGAAAGAGTTGAATCTTCACCAGAGGATATGGCTTGAATTCCTCAAGGACTATGACATGAATGTGCTTTACCATCCTGGTAAGGCCAATGTAGTAGTTGATTCTCTTAGTAGACTATCTATGAGTAGTGTAGCACATTTCGAGGAAGAAAGGAAGGAATTAGCGAAAGATGTTCACCGACTTGCTCGCTACGGAGTTTACCTTATGAACATATCATATGATGGTGTAACAGTTTAGAATGGGTCAAAATCTTCATTGGTAGTGGAGGTTAAGGAAAAACAAGACAGTGATCCTACATTACTTTAATTAAAAGGTGCAGTTCATCAGCAGAAAGTTGAGGTTTTCTCCCAAGAGGGAGATGGTGTCCTTCGGTACTAGGGTCGTTTATGTGTTCGTAAGGTGGGTGAGTTGAGACAGTAGATCCTTGCAGAAGCCCATAATTCTAGGTATTATATTCATCCAGGCGCCACCAAGATGTACTATGATCTGCTGGAAGTCCTTAGTGGAATGGCATGAAAAGGGATATAGTAGATTTTGTGGCTAAGTGCCCAAATTGCCAACAAGTGAAGGTAGAACATCATAAACCAGGAAGTATGACTCAAGAGATAAACATTCCTACATGGAAGTGGGAAGTGATCAACATGCACTTCATTACGGGTTTACCTTGTACTCGTAGACAACATGATTCCATTTGGTTGATAGTTGATAGAGTTACTAAGTCTACATACTTTTTGGCAGCTAGGACTACTGATTTGGCGGAGGACTACGCCAAGTTTTACATTAATGATACAGTGAGGTTGCATGGGGTTCATTTGTCCATCATCTTAGATAGAGGTCCTTAGTTTACCTCTCATTTCTGGAAGTCATTTCAGAAAGGTCTTGGTACTCAAGTTCATCTTAGCACAACATTTCATCCACAGACGGATGGTCAGGCAGAGCGTACCATTCAGACCTTAGAGGATATGTTGAGAGCTTAAGTGATCGACTTCAAGGGTAGTTGGGATGATCGCATTCCTCTTATAGAGTTCACCTACACTAATAGCTACCATTCCAGCATTCAGATGGCCCCTTTGTGGCATTATATTGGCGTAGATGTAGATCTCTAGTTGGTTGGTTTGAAGTAGGTGAGACAGTCTAGATAGGGCCAGATTTTGTTCATGATGCTATGGAAAAAGTTCAACTCATCAGATATAGACTTAAGATAGCCCAGAGTCGCCAAAAGTCCTATGAAAATGTGAGGAGAAGGGACTTGGAGTTCCTAATTGATGATTGGGTTTTCCTGAAAGTGTAACCTATGAAAGGGGTGATGAGATTTGGCTGGAAGGTAATAGTTCCTCTCCAGTCTCTCAGTTACTCATGCGTTAATTCAGTCTTAGTATTTTGTTCCTTCAGCTTTACTTGCATTTTCAGTATATTTGAATATTGTTGGAACTTAGTTCAGTCAGATTTCAGTTTCCAATACTTAGTGGTAGGGATTGCAGCTATTTTCCTCGATATTCACCTAGTTTAGTCTTCATTCGAGGATGAATGTTCCCAAGGGTGATATAAAGTAATGCCCCGTTTTTTAGATAGGCCAGAATCCATATTTCAGAAGCTGCAGGTACCACTGACGGGCACCACCCACGGACCATAGGGTGACCCACAAACCATAGGTGGGGGTCCATGGATTGCCACTTGTAGCCATCCCTGAAAATTCCAGTAAGATTATCTAAGGGTCGACCCACGGCCGGACCCTCGGACCATAGGTTAGACCGCGAGTCGTGGCCCTGGTCTGTGGATCAAGACCACCAGATCTAACTCCCAATTGCCGAATAACGGCCAACCAAAACGGACCGTCGGTCCACCCACGGTCCATCAGTGACGCCAACAGCTTTTAAGTCAGGGGTCGTTTAGTATTTTCCCTACGCGTGTCACCCTAAACTATGTCATTTATCCCATAAACTACGTAGTTTTGGTCAGTTTCAGCCTAGTAACTTAATTAGAACTTACCCAAGTCAATTCATTCTCCAAAATTCATCCACTTAGAACGAAAAGAGGAGAAAGATGTCGGGCAATCCTAGTCCATGAATGCAGTATTGTTTCATCCATCCCAACCCCAAAATTGAAAGATTTCTCTATGGAATTCGTCAATGGGTATGTGGGATTTCACTAGTGGGTTCCTTTCGCCCATTAGATCCCTAGAATTCAATCAGATTCTTGATTTTGTACATCATGCTTAAACCTAAGGTTTCTAGAATTTCAAATTTAGGTTGTGATTCAATTGTTAGACTAATCCAAATCAGATTATAATGTTTTCATGGAATTATTGCTTAGTTCTTACTTGAAACTCAGAACCCTAGTTCTTACTTGAAACTTTGAACCCTAGTTCCTTATAGTTCATTCACTCACACGCTACCCTATGAACCATATGCGCGTGTACACCATATATTTGTATAGCTTAATGCCCGTATATTATGCGCTCCCTTTTGTGCTAATCTGCCAATGTGTCATACCCAATGTGACTTATTTATTTGTATACTATGCCCCTCTATGTTTATTGACTTGAATTTTGAACATTTTGGGAAAAACTTTCCTTGTATCATTATGTAGTGAAGATTTTGACCAAAAAAGGTTGGTGCATATGTAAATTTTATCATAATCATAGATAAATAACCTAGCATAGTGCCTTATCCAAATGTGTGGCATAAAACTTTACAGTTTATATTAATAGCCATGCGGTCTTATAAGACTCAACTTTGATTAGCATCATAAGATAAAAGAGAAGGGAAAGTAGAGCCCCGATAGATTCGGCCTATGATTTTATGCGTTAGTTCCCTTTTAAAAAATTGGGAGGTACTGTAGTAATTCTTGATTGTTAAGGCCTAGAAGCTAAGAACAAAAGGTGTATTCTCTATTTAAGTATTGTGGAAGGACTAGAATATAACATAAGATATTTGGGAATAGAAGATGGTAGAGATCCTAAATACCCCTCCTCATTCTGAACATCAACATAAGGATCTGAGAGCATCTGGTCCCTTTATATGATCATAAGTCCTACTAGCATTTGTTCATTTGATATGTCATTTGCATGTCTTCTGTTTAGGAATATTAAATTCCTTATTTGCATGAGTTCTACTTGTGTATCCTCACTGAATTACATGGTCAAGAAAGGGGTTTGTTTTGTCATATTTTTATTTCATGAACCATATCTATTGAGACGTCATGCGAGATTTGTCTATACATGTTTTAGGTTAGTCTATATATTTTGGATAGTCCTATTTACAAAGGAAACCCTCGCAAATTTCCAAATGAAATTTCAAGGTTAACCAAACTATCAGCTTAACATATCATTCGAGGATGAATGATATTAGATGGGGGAAGATGTAACAGCATGTATTCTACGTGTATTAGTTCTATTTATATGATGTTTATAAATTGCCTTGTGGTATAGTTATGGATTCGGTTTCCTATGCGACTAGTGACAATAGAATAGGTTTAAAATGAACTGTCTGTGGATTTTGATGTGACCCGATTAAGTTGACGTCGATGGAAGTATTTAAACTTGAGATCATAAGGTGGTATTTGAGTCTAAAATTTAAAGTGGCATAGTTTATATAAGTTTTAAGTTAAGTTAAAGGTATTAAGGTCTAGAAATGGAATGAATATTGACGTGATTGCTTGACTTAACTAAGCTAGTAGGTGACAAGTACGTACATCACCTACTTTGACTTATTGTCCAGCAAAAGGATCAAGTAGTTGCATCACCTACTTTGACATATTGACTAGCCCAAAGGACCAAGTAGGTGCATCACCTACTAAGACTCTTTTGACCATGTTATTGGGCCAAGTGACACCTACTTGCATTAATCTGGCCCAAGTTGAATAGAAGAATAAGGGGAAAATGGACAGCCAAGGCCCAAACTTTCCAAGCCCACAGGAAATAATTTGAATGGAAAAGTAGGTGCATTACTTACTTAAATGTATGGCCTAAATTAAAGACACATGTTGGCTGCAAATGAAGTACAGTAAAAGTGGCCAAAGAGAACCTATTAAGGCCGAAAATTTGATACAAATATCTCATTTTCCTCTTATCCAAATTTTAAGCTCTCAAGTTCATATATTTATTTCTCTGAAGATGAAACAACCACCCAATATTCCCACTAGGGTTCTAACTATTTTTCATCTTGTTTCTACCAAAGCAGCCACAAGATCACCTTCTCTACTCTATTGTTTCAAGTATATTGGACAGTTCTTCAAGGGGAGTGAACTAGAGATAGCTTTATGTGTTGGCAGCCAAGGTTTTGCCACTCTCTTCCAAAGATTAAAAGAAGGTTACAAAAGCAGTAATTGAAGGAGAATAACAGATTTAGATAGCCAAGATAAGGGCACTTCCACAACCTCCAATTATTAGTTTATTTGAGAATTCTAGACTTACTTGTTTATTGCAACTCGTGGGATGGTGATTGAAAACCATAAATTCAAGTCTTTTGATTAGTTTGGAGTGTTGAGGACTACTATTGCATTGATTTGTTTATGGGAGGTCATGGATGTACTTAGAGAATGATTGCGGAAAACTGTAGGGGGCAGATTTATAAGCTATGGTGATGCTATTAAATAAAAGTTTTGCTAAGCTCACTGCCCGTTCCATGGGAAGGTTGTTTCATGTAAATAACTATAACAGGTAGAATTTGTGAAAGAAAACATTCAATTAGAAGGATTATAGGTTGGCTGTTGTTTTGATGAGTGGAAATATCCTAAGTTGGTTGGTAAGCTGTTAATATTAGCCTTAATAATTAGTTGTTGTAAATGAAGACTATAACGTTAAAGGACAGGTTGACATTTTGTAAGCTATACAAATTGGGAATTGAGATATGTAAGGCTATTCAATTTCCTATTTCTTTGGCATGAATCCAACACTTGCATTACAAAGTAAGCTTTTTAAGTGCCTTTGGTAGTGACTGATCCATAGTTGTTGTTCCTACTCTCTAGAGCATCAAAGTGAGTACTCTAATATGAGTTTATTACTAAATGTACGTGCTTACTCTGCCAAGTATTAACATGCAGGGTTTAAACTTGTTTCATCGTCAAAGTACCCTTGCCACGTATTCCCCATAGCCAAATCAAAATGATCCTAGATTACACATGGTACATATGTTTATATGTTGGATATATGATCTGCCCATATCTTGCCAACTTGCTTCAATTGTCTATTCCATCATATATGTCATCTTTTCACATGTTCATATGTTCCCTTTATTGGTTATTAATCCCATTTTGTTAGACTATAATGTTATATGTAAAATTGCATAATTGTACCACTATTAAAATACGCATAGTAAGAACTCGGCAAATCCCCGAATCAACCTGCAGGTCACCAACAACCGCTGAGTATCATGTGTTTCGATTGGAAAGATCTACTAGTTGAGTACTTGTACCTGCATCATGAAATGGAGCATTCCCTATAAGGGACTTCAGTACGAAAGAATGTACTAAATATGAAATGCATAATACAACCATATCTAAAATGAGTGCTCAAGTGAAACCAAATTTCAATAGAAAAAGATTAGAGACCACCTCTGCTTATATTTGTGGAATCGTATATGTTACATTCTTTTCTTTAATTTTATGTGCATTATAATACTTATAAGACAGATGATACAAATGACCATCTGATCAGTGGTAGAAGAGGATGACCCATGCTAGGCATTTTAACCCTTGGGATGATGTCCTCATAATTCCACAAATTGGGATCGGCCCATTCTAGGCTTTCGTCCCCGAGCTGCCACCCTTCTATACCAATTGGGATCGACCCATGCTAGGCCTTCGCCCCTGAGTTGCCACCCTTCTATACCAATTGGGATCGACCCATGCTATGAATTTGCCCCTCGACTACCACCCATAATTATGCAGATTGCTTCACTTAGATTCTTTAATCTTTGAGATTGCAATTTTGATGTTCATAACTCTTTTAATAGTATTCTTTTGATAATCATAACGCTTTTGAGATTGTTCTTTTGATGATCAGAACTCTTTAGAGATTGTTGTTTTGGTGGTCATAATCATTGTTGAGATTTGGAACTATGGACCAGTAGTAGGAGACATATGAATATGGACTTATGATAATAACAATGACATGGGAAGCAAATGTGACATGAACCTGTAATACTTAGGAGCTAATATGACTCAATAAGCATTCTGACATCTCAAATTGAAGCACATATCAAGTGAAGACATTTAACATTCAGCCAATAGATTTTAACTCTATATGATAGGCAAATACTCACTAACTAATATCAAATACAAGGTATACATGAACGTGGAACCAAGGGAGAACGTGGGAAGATTCAACTTAAGGACGGATACATATTCCAAGTAAGTACATATAAAATGTACAATAGAGAAAGTAGAGATCTTGCGAGGTAACATTATGGTCTAACACAATAGTAGTAACCAATAAAGGGAACATATGAACATGTGAAAAGATGGCATATATGACGGACTAGACAATTGAAGCAAGTTGCCAAGATATGGGTAGATCGTATATCCAACATATAAACATATGTACCATGTGTAATCTAGGATCATTTTGATTTGTATAAGGGGAATACGTGCCAAGGGTACTTTGACGATGAAACAAGTCTAAACCTTGCATGCTAATACTTTGCAGAGTAAGCACGTACATTTAGTAATAAACTCGTATTAGAGTACTTACTTTGATGCTCTAGGTGGTAGGAACTGCAACTATGGATCAGTCACTACCAAGGGCACTTAGAAAGCTTACTTTGCAAAACAAGTGTTGGATTCATTCCAAAGAAATGAGAAATCGAATAGCCTTACATACCTCAATTCCCAATTCATATAGCTTACGAAGTGTCAACCTGTCCTTTAACATCATAGTCTTCATTTACAACAACCAATCATTAAGGCTAATACTAGCAGCTTACCAACCAACTCAGGATATTTCAACTCATCACAACAGTAGCTAGGCTGCCAGTCCATAATCCTTCTAATTGATTGTTTTCTTTCATAAATTCTGTCTGTTATAGTTATTTATACGAAACAACCTTCCAATGGAACGGGCAGTGTGCTTACCAAAACTTTAATTTAATGGTGCATCACCATAGCTTATAAATTTGCCCCCTACAGCTTTCCGCAATAATTGTGTAAGTGCATCCATGACCTCCCATAACCAAATCAATACAATAGTAGTCCTCAACACTCAAAAATAATCAAAAGACTTGAATTTATGGTTTTCAATCACCCTCCCACGAGTTGCAATAATCAAGTAAATCTAGAATTCTCAAATAAACTAATAATTAGAGGTTGTGGCAGCGCCCTTACCTTGGCTATCTAAATCTGTTATTCTCCCTCAATTACTGTTTTTGTAACCTTCTCTTAACCTTTTGAAGAGAGTGGCAGAATCTTGGCTGCTAACAAATATAGCTATCTCTAGTTCACTCCCCTCGAAGAACTCTCCAATATACTTGAAACAATAGAGGAGAGAAGGTGATCTTTTGGCTGATTTGGAAGAAACAAGATGAAAAATAGCTAGAACCCTAGTGGAAGTATTGGGTGGCTGTTTCATCTTGAGAGAGAAAAATATATGACCTTGAGAGCTTAAAACTTTGATAAGCGGAAAATGAGATTTTTTACTAGATTTTTTGCCTTAATAGGTTCTCTTTTGCCACCTTTCTTGTACTTCATTTTCAGCCAACATGTGTCTTTAATTTAGGCCACGCATTTAAGTAGGTGATGCACCTACTTTTCCATTCAAACTATTTCTTGTGTGCTTGGAAAGATTGGGCATGGGCTGTCCATTTTCCCCTTTTTCTTGTATTCAACTTGGGCCAGATTAATGCAAGTAGGTGTAGTGTACTTGGCCCAATAACATGGTCAAAAGAGTCCTAGTAGGTGATGCACCTACTTGGTCCTTTGGGCTAGTCAATAAGTCAAAGTAGGTGATGCACCTACTTGGTCCTTTCGCTGGTCAATAAGTCAAAGTAAGTGATGCACCTACTTGTCGCCTACTACCTTAGTTAAATTAAGCATGCAACTCATTATTTTATTCCATTTCTAGACCTTAATACCTTTAACTTAGCTTAAAACTTATATACACTATGTCACTTTAAACTTTAGACTCAAATACCACCTTATGATCTCAAGTTTAAATACTTCCATTGACGACAACTTAATCGAGTCGCATCAAAATCTATAGACAGTTCACGTTAAACTTATTTTATTGTCACTAGTTGCATAGGAAACCGAGTCCATAACTATACCACAAGGCAATTTATAAACATCATATAAATAGAACTAATACACGTAGAATACGGGGTGTTACATATGATCTCCATATAGTTTCTTATTTAGAAGCTTTTAAATGTTTCATTATGATTATGCCTACTTGTTGTAAGTCATTTATATCATCACGTTAATCCCTACTCGTTTTAAGTCATTTATATAATCACGTTCATATTTATGTGTATTTCCTCATAGCTAGTACATTATATGTACAAATACATACTTGTGCCTATATTTTTTAACTAATGTAGGGTCCAACGCTCTTATTCCTCATTCTCATGGCTAGTCGATCCTTTTTGAGACTTTTGAAGGTTGGTGAGTTCTAATGGCCAAGGGTCTTTATTTGCTTTCATGTCATTTTACTTTTTAGACTTGTATGTGTTGTATAGGTTACGTCCCAATCACTTTTAAAATTATGTAACAGATGGCTTTGAGACTTATGTTAGACTTCCACTTTCATCAAACTCTTAAAGATATAAGACTATCTTTTGAATTCTTTAAATTCAATTAGCTTGTATGATGTATGCTAAGTGGCTTGTGTAGGGCCTCCTGGGTCCTATAAACCATTTTATGCCTAGGGTATACTTTGGGTCTTGATAGTATGTGTCATAGATAGGTCTCGTAGTTGATTCCCAAACTTAGTGAAATTTTAAAGGTCAAATTTGGTTTCTACTATTGGTGTCTACGGACCGTAAGAAGACCTACGAGCCATAGAAATGTTCCGTCAAAATATAGATGAAATCATGGTCCCAGTAATTGGTCTACAGTTGACCAGTACGAGAGTAGAAAGATCTACGGTCCTTAGGTCGGAACAGTAGGTCGAGTCGGCAGTTATTTGAAAGGGTTTTTAGGTCTTTTTCCTAACAAAACTGTCATTTTACCTTCTACCCTAAGACATATATAACATTTTAAGCCCCAATTTTACCATTTTTTATTCATTCTCCTAAACTCCACAAACTCTCTCAAGGCTAAGGAAGAAGAAGAGCTACGGTTCTATTCAAGTCTTCAATTGTACATCATTCTTGGACTTAAAGGATCATGGTATGTGGGTATTCAACCATGGATTCCTTTCCTTCATGGGATCCCCAAGGTTTCCAATTTCTCTCTTCAATTTGAATTGATTCATGTTAGGGTTGAAGTTCAATCTCATGGGTTTCATTAAGTTATGATTTATTGTTGTTGATTAAGTCTTCTAATGCATGATTCCATGTTATTTCATGATGTTTAGATGGAGTTAAGTTGGCCCATGCCTAAATGATGATTTTCAATTGTGAACCTATGATGAACTCATGAACCTATGAATTATAAAATTATGAAGATATGAATGTGTTTATGAAGTAATTATAATTTATTTAAGGATGTTTGAAAGGAAAGTATCAATGCTATTGTGAAAGATTTTCTCATAGGTTAATATGATCATGATTGTGAAAGGTATTTCTCACATAAGGATTCACATTGATGAAAAGTTTTTACATCCATGTTGAATTATGTTTAAGGAACTATTCTATGTTTTGATCTTGAAAGTTTTGGTTGGTGTTGATCATTGTCTTTCCAATGTTATAATAATATTTGAATTTTATATATTTAGTTGGGATTTAGACTTAGCACCGAGAGGGTTTTTAGGTGGCTTCTCAAATAGGGTAGTCACTAGTAGCAACCTCTAGTCCCAAACTACATGCCTCCGTAGGATTGTCTTAAATGACCTAGCTAGTGAATCCATTGAAATAAATAATGATATATATGGATTCTACCTTGGCAAGTAGATTCCCCTTTTTCGGTATGAAGGATATACTGGATTCCATGATATGACTCTCATGATCTTATTGTCGGTTAAAGCTAAAGTCCCACAAAATGATTATGCTTTCTTCACCTTTTCTTATTTCCTTTATTTCAAATGCATTGACTATATCCTATAATGTTCATGTTTTACTTCCTTATGTTTAAAATATACAAATATTGATCATGTCTACATGATTTAAACCATTTGTAAGAACATGTTCATGTTTATGCATATCTCCCTATACTTAGTGCATTCAATATACAAATGCATATTTGTGCCTACAATATCTCCTGAATGTGGGGTTCGACATTCCTACCTCGTACGCTCGTGGCTAGACATCTATTGGGCGCTTCAAGTGATTGGTGCGTCTTCATGTTCTGAGGATTGAGACACTTTATAGAATTGTGTCATTGCGTTTCAGACTTTGTATGTGATGTATGGGTTACATCCCAATCACTTTCCATATGATTTATTAGATGACATTAAGACTTATGTTAGACTTTCACTTTGTCAAACTCTTTTGATGTATAAAATGTTGTATTTTAAAGTCTTTTTTCTATTATCATGTCTGATGCATGCTAAGTGGCTTGTATAGGACCTCTCGAGTTACGTTTAGGGTGTACTTTGGGTCCTTACATAATTCTACTCCTGACTCTCACAAAAATACATCTCTGAGAAGAAAATTTTCAAGAAAAATAATGGTAGACCTCCCAAAATATAATGGTTGAAATAACTAAACACAAAATCAACAAATTCAAGATAAGAGATTGTGCTTTGTTTGTAGTAAGAGTGGGCATATTAGTCAATTTTGCAACATATGGGCCTAGACCTTAAGCAAACGGTACCGAAGAACCTTTTGTGGCGATAATTACCGACGTAAACATTATTGAGAATGTTGATGGATGGTTGGTTAATTCTTTTGCAAATCAACATGTATGTTATGACAAAGATTTGTTTTAAAATATACTCATTTTGAAGAGTCAAAAACCATCATGCTTGGTGATTCTCACACTACTCAAGTACTTGGAACAAGAGATGTCATATTGTGTTTTACCTCTGGAAGGGTGTTAACTTTGAATGATGTACTTTATACTCTTTTCATGAGAAAAAAAATTGATGTCTCATTTTATTCTTAATAAAGCAGACTTTAAACAAATTATTGAATCTGATCAATATGTAATAAATAAAGAGATTTTTATGGGAAAGGGTATGTTTGTGATGGGATGTTCAAAATGAATGCTGAAATGAATAAAGTTTTTACTTCTATTTATATGTTTTCTTCAACAAATTTTTGTCATGCTTGTTTGTATCATATTAATGATCATTATATTGGAATAGTGAGTTGTTTAGGGTTAATCTCAATGATTAAAAAGAATTTTGATAACTATGAGGCTTGTAATAAAGCCAAAATAACTAAAATTCCTCATTTTCAAGTTGAAAGAAAAACTAATTTATTAGAGTTAGTTCATAGTGATAGTTGTGAACTTGAAGGAATTTTAACTCATGGAAGAAATATATATTTTATCACTTTTATTGATGATTTTTCTATGTTTACACAAGTTTACTTGATGAAAAATTAAAGTGATGCTTCTGATCATTTTAAAATTTATGTCCATGAGATTGAAAATTAGTTTGGCAAAAAATAGAGAAAATTAGAACTGATAGTGGTCGTGAATATGAGTCAAATGAATTTAATTCTTGTTAAATCATTGAAAATAATTCATGAAACTACTCCTTATTCTCTTGCATCTAATGGTGTAGCGGAAAGAAAATAATAGATTTTTTGTTGAATTGACTAATGTCATGCTTATTGAGTCACATGCACCTTTAAATTTATGGGGTAAAGCTATTTTGACTGCTAAAAAATATAAATTGACACATTTTAAATCGTGGAAAGGTAACAAGCCAAATTTGGGATATCTAAGAGTTTGGGGTTGTCTAGCCTTTGTGAGGCTAATGGATCCCAAGACTACATTGTTGGGCAAGAAAGTTACTACTTGTGTTTTTCTTGATTATGCTTCAAATACTACAGCCAATATATTTTTTAATCTTTAAGATAATATTATAATAGAATCAGGTGATGGTATTTTAATGAAAATAAATTCCCTTTTGATTATAAAAATAGTGGGGGTTAAAGGATTGAACAAAATATTTTGTCACTACCTAGTTCTTCTACTTATACTTTGAAAAATAAAGAAAAATAATTTTGAGTTAATTAAAGTAAAAGAGCTAGAGTAGAAAAAAAAGTGTTTCCAAATTCTTATGTTTTTAATGTTTGAGATGACTCTCTCACTTTGAAAGAAGCTTTATCTTCACATGATTTTATTTTTTGAAAAGAGACTGTAAATGATGTAATAGAATCACTAATTTCTAATAAAACTTGGAAGTTAGTTTATTTACCATTGGTTTGCAAAACAATTTGTTGCAAATGGGTCTTACGAAAAAAGTTTGAATTGAATGGATCTATTGATACATATAAGTCTAGACTAGTTGCAAAAGGTTTTAAGCAACTAGAAGGCCTAGAAATTTTTGATACATTTTCTCGGGTAACTAGAATTACATCCATTCGACTTTTAATTGGTATGACTGCAATTTTTTATTTGTAAATTCATCAAATGGATATATAAAACTGCTTTTGAAATGGAGACCTAAATGAAGAAATTTATATGGATCAACCAGAGTATTTCATTGAAACATGCGAAGAAAGTAAAGTCTATAAACTTACTAAATACCTATATTGCTTGAAATAGGCACCAAATTAGTGGCATGAAAGGTTTGATTCTTGCATGATTGAAAATGGTTTTAAAAAAATGAGTGTGATAAGTGTATATATCATAAGTCTTGGAATAATTCACATGCTATTATTTTTCTATATGTTTATGATTTTTTTATATTTGGATTTTGCATTAATGGCATTGATATGAAGCTAAAAATATTCTTAGAAGCCATTTTGATATGAAAAATCATGGCGAGGTAAATTTTATTCTTGGAATAAAAACAAGAACATGTGATGAAATTTTCCTTGACTAGACACATTATGTTGAGAAAAAAAATTGAAAAATTATAACTTTCTTGATTGCAAGCATGTTGTATCTCCTTTTGATTAAGGTGTTGACATGTTTCCTATTAAAAGTGAAAATGATATGATAAACTAAAAGGAATAGGCTAGCTTAATTGGAAGTTTGAGACATGTGACTGATTGCACTATGCCTGATATTGCATAAGCAGTAGGAGTACTTAGAAGGTTTACAAGTAAGCCATCTAATGAATATTGACATGCTATAACAAGAGTTATGAGATATTTAATTAGGACAAAAACTTGTTGTTTAATCTATAAAAATGTATTCTGCTACACTTCAAAACTTTTCTGATGTAGATTGGAACACCTTATCAGATGATTCATATTCTACCACTAGCTACATTTTTACATTGGGTGGTGGTGCTATTTGTTGGAGATCAAAAAATCAAACTATAATTGCAAACGTTACCATGGAGGGTGGACTAATTGTTTTGGCTTCATCCAGTGAGGTAGCGAATTGGTTGAGAGATTTATTATTTCAAATAGCTTATTTTTAAAAATCAATTCCTCCAATTTTAATTCATTTTGATAGCATGGCTGCATTTGATAGAGCTCAAAATCATTATTACAATGGTAAATCCATACCTCTAAATAGGAAACACATTAATGCAAGATTGTATTTGACAAGTGGTACCATTAATGTTGATTATGTCAAATCTTGTGATAATCTTCCAGATCCTCTTACTAAGTGATATACCATGAGTTTACGGTATTTCTAATACATTTAACTTACAAGTTGTGTGTGTCTAGGGCCTTGTTGTATTGGTTTTTATGTGTTTTTATCATATTTTGCAGGAAAGATGTTCAGGCGCCGAAGTATAGAGATAGCTGAAAGAAATGCAGAAAAAGGGCATTCACGGAGGTGATCTACGGACCGTAGGTCCATTGACGGTCCGTAGGTGATGACCGTAGATCAGCAGGCAAGGTATGGAAGACAAATCAGGGAAATCTAACCAAGTGTGGAACCACGGTGTCCATTTACGGTCCGTAGATTGATCTACGGACCGTACTGTTAATCCGTAGATTGATACTGCGAGGGTTCCAGTACCTGATTTTTGAAGATTCCAAGTGTGGAGCTACGGAGGGGATTGACGGACCGTAAATCAAACTACGGTCCATACTGCAAGTCCGTCGTTTGCTTCAGAGAAGCTGATCTTTGGAAGCTAAAATATTTTCTAAGTCCTGGCTGACGGAAAGGACTTACGAACCGTAGATCCATTGACAGTCCGTAAGTCAGTCTCGCGGAATGAAGACGCATGCCTGAACAAACTTTCCTTAATTTGTTTCCCTTTTAATTTAGGATTTGTTTTCTATAAATAGGGCATGTAAACCTCGTTTTTGGGGGTTAGACATTATTCTTCTAGTTTTACTTGGTGACTTTGGAGATTAATTTGCAACCCTAGCAATTATTGATTTCCTAAGTTCGTTTTGAGGATTTTTGCTTTGCAATTCAAGTTAAATTTCTGGGTTTATTATTCTCTTTATGTAAGTTCATGATTTCTTCATCTAAAACTATGAATTGTGTTCTTGCTAATATGGGTAACTAAATCCACAACTAGGGTTGTGGGATCCATGAGCGATTAACAAAGTATGAATAGTAAATAAGCAATTCTTGAATAGTGTTTTGCATGCATTGATAATTCTTTCGTTTAGAAGTATTTTTAACGAGTGCACGCGTTAGAACTCGCCCTGTTGCTACTTGCCGGACCAAGGAGGTAATCAATAAGAAAGGAATTATCAACATAGATTTAGTGTGATACTATCTAATAGGCTAGTGTCGATTGGTGCGAAGTAATAACTAAGCCAAACATCGATTATGATGTCTAATATGAGGTAAAGGTAAGGGTTAGTAAATTATACACACGTAGCC
>JAJOOH010016979.1:0-30063 GCA_029582605.1 Solanum gracilifrons
AGCGGCTAATCTTGAATTGCTACCGAAAAGGAAAAGAGATCTGAATATTTAAATGCACCCACTATGAGGTAGCAAGTAAATGGATCTTCACGTTTGTTCAATAACATACTTCTGCATCCTCTGATGTCTTTCTCAATATCTTTTCCTAGAGGTGAGGGTCAATAAATTTGGAGATGTGCTTGGGCAACAATATTCTGTTAAGAGCAGTGTGGGGATTGTTGTTTGCAGCAATGTGATGACAAATTAAGTTTCTTTGAACAAAGTTGCAGTGAATCAATCTTACACTATCCGTGATACTTCTAAAATGGTTACTTTTGAATTTTGGCACTGGAAGATCACTTATCTGCTTAAGTGGAGAAAGCGGAGATGTCATTTGGTTTTCAATTGCAGTCGACACCTTTGCTAAAGCCCTAACCAGTATGTCTATAAAGCCAGCGTGCGGCAGTACAGATATATTAAGTTACTTTGAGCTTCTACGGAGATGTTTCTACTTAAATGACCAGTAGTTTTTAGCCTCCAGGATCTTTTTTTTCCTTAAAAAACTTTACTGGCACCCTCTCTCAAAAAAAACTTTACTGGCACCGCTCCTTTATCATGTAAAGGTGAAAGCAGTAACACTGGGTGGATTGTTACTGCTCTGCAGGTATATTCAGACATGATTGCAGAGAGAAGAAAGAATGTGACAAACGGTCAAGAAAATACACCAGTAATGTTAGGTGGACGCCTCTTGGGCAACCGTGTTTAGCATGTGTTTACGAACAAGGTTTTCATCGAACAAACTGCAGTGGATCAATGTTGCCATGACCAAACTTTCGTAGATAAAATGGAGGTGTCATTGCATGCAGTTTTTAATTGTAGTCGAACACTTTTACTATATACCCTAACCAAGAGGCAGTACAGACTTTGAGCTATGTTACTAGTCAAGTGACCCGTAAACTTTAGCCTCTAGATTTTTTATCCTCGATGGAATTGTCTGCTGGCAACACACACCTTTCAGATAAAGTTGGAAGCAGTAGCACTGAATTGATTGTTAATGCTCCACAGGCATATTCAGATATGATTGAGGAGAGAAGAAAGAGGGTGACAAACGGTCTAGAAGATACATATGGAGAGAGGAAAAGCCAGTAACGGACGGAGCAGGAACAACGCTGCGTGCACACCGAAGGTGACGTAGATTCATTTCACAATGTTTGCATTTTAAACTGCGAGTCTAAGGACCCAATAGGGAGATCAATGTAGCTTAAATTTTTGTACTTGCTGTAAATGTCAGACCCTGGAGAACTCTTCATATGAATGAAGGAAAACAACACATTCTATTCATATATTTTAACTTCTCTACATTAATAAATGCGTATCCTCAGTATTCTGGAGGAATGGCACCATCTAGTTTCTCACATATAAAAAATAAAATACAGTAGCCAGCTTTTGTAACTTGATAACCCAAAATCTTCTGGCATCAACTGCCAGAGTATGCAGATAACTGCACTATTCATAAACACAGGACTCATTGCCATCTGTTACGCCCCTCCGCGGCAGCCAAATTACACATAGTAGCTAATGCAAGCTAACA
This sequence comes from Solanum gracilifrons, assembly GCA_029582605.1. Taxonomy (NCBI): domain Eukaryota; kingdom Viridiplantae; phylum Streptophyta; class Magnoliopsida; order Solanales; family Solanaceae; genus Solanum; species Solanum gracilifrons. Next base: position 1,571 of record JAJOOH010016979.1, read on the forward strand.
TCGTTGGGCAAAAACCTATAAATTAAGTAAACCATGTGAGATAGCTGGAAAAATCTTGAATTATGGACCTTCAGAGAAATGAAACTATAGAATTTTACATACTCCATCTTTTGAGTAAAATTGTTATGCTTACATAGAAAGAAGAATAAGAGCGCAACCGAATGGATGACTCTTTCCAATACATTCAACTCAATCTACCAGAAAAAGGACCACTTTGGATTTGAAGGCTGCCTAGATATTGGGAAAAGCCAAAGTTAACAAGTGAAAAGTATACAAATGACATGTGATTTAAGCACTTCTTGTTACTAAAAACTCACATGTTAATAAAATTCTGATGTTCCAATCTCCAAAGTTAATATCAATCTCAAGTATGCAAAGATTGTGTATTTGTAGGATAGAATGAACCTACCACAGTTGAGGATATTCATTAGTCTTGGACCCAAACCCTCACTGTCCTGTCATTATTTAGTCCAGCTGAGAGAATCATGTTTTCTATGGGGTGGCAACACACTGAAATGACGGTATCAGTATGCCCTTCAAATTTCTGCAGCAAATTTTTCCCTTGCAAATCCCATACGTACACACATTGATCTTCTGAGCCACTCACAATATACTTCCCATTCGTGACTGAAAACGTGGAAGTTATGCAGTACACTCTGTTCACATGGCCTGCGTAACTTTTTATGAATTTTCCACTAGAATAGTTCCATAGCTTCTGTACTCGGGGACAATCACAAAAAGCCCAAGTTACAAGTCAGTCGTGCAGGAGAAGTGATATAATTGAATCAAGTCATGTTTTCCATGCTTAAAAGGAAATGTATCATGAAATGGTGCTTCAAAAGGCACTGAATTTTTTGAGTTGTTTAATACTACTAAACCAATAACAATGCATCAATCCCAAACTAGCTTGGACTTGCTATACAAAAACAACATACCTAGTGTAATCACGGGTAATGCGTATGCAGACCTAACCCTTAACTTGGGAGATAGAGACGACGTTTCTGATAGACCCTTGACTCAAGTAAAAGCAATACAAAACAGTTGGAAAAAAGAAAACAACGAGAGTGAAGAAGCCAAGACAAAATGCTAAAGAAAGCATGACAAAACATACTAAAAACAGAACAGACACTACATCAAAATAGTACTTCATTCGTATCCATTTTAATCCAATACTTGTAATTACTTTGTGTTTTTTCTGTTGGGCATTAGAGATCATCTAAACCTATGAGTTCTCTAAATTTCACACTTATCCAAAACCTAATGTAAGTTTAACAAAAGCAACTAAGACTTAAAATGAAACAAGTTGATTGAATTCTTTGCTTCTGTTTATGTTCTGTTCTTAACTAAGCCCCAGTCCACATTGAGCTGTTGTTTGAATTTTATCACAAAAAACATTTCCTTTGAGCACTTCAGATAATGATAAATGATATACACACTAGAAAAGTAAATATTTCTGAATACTTACAAGAGTATTATCTAGGGTGGCAACAAGAATAAACTTGCCATTAGGTGAAAACTTGGCAAAGGAAACTGCTGGAACCTTATCATCAATAAGAGTCTTGAGGCAAGCTCCAGAAGCCGTATCCCATATCTTACAAGACCCATCATGACTACCCGAAACAATCAACGACCCATCTTTGTTGAAATGAACCGAAGTAACTGGCATCGAATGTGCCCTAATTGCGTGGATTGGCTTGCCGGTTTTCACATCCCAGACCCGGAAAGTCTCATCAAACGAACCTGAAACTATGAAATTGGACTGAGGATTGAAATTAACGCAGAAGACAAAGCCAGTATGTCCCCGGAGAGTTTTGACTGACTCAGCTGTGCGTGCATCCCATATGCGGAGCGTACGATCGTCAGAGGCGGAGCATATGTAACTTGAATCAGACGACCATGATAGGTCGGAGACGCCTTCGGAATGGCCGACGAGACGTGAAAGCTGAGTTAAGGTTTGGGTGGACCAGACGATTAGGGTTTTGTCCAAGGAGGCGGAAGCGAAGAGTTGTCCATTATTGGCGAACTTCACGCAAGAGACGGCGCTTGTGTGTCCGGTGAGAACTTTTTTCTGGCGGTAGGGAAGGTAGGGTGGAGTCGTCGGTTGATTGTTGTTGTTGTTCGCCATTGGAATTCGGACTCCGGCCGCGGCGGCACCACTACGCAATCCCTCGGCCTCAACTCGTGTTTTTACACAGATAAAGCACAGATTTGTTATTTACGACTAACGAGTAGGAAAATCCATGTATATATACTAATTTAGTATACGTGTACAACTGTGTTTCAACGTTAATCAATAAAATTACACGTATAAGAGAAACAAATTTATTAAAAAATATATTTTGAACCTTATTCAATGGATTTAAACGTTAAATAATGTTGTATAATTAAGAAAGAGATAAATCTTTGTTTTTTTGGCTACTTTATTCCGGCAACAATATGGTTGATTCTTCAACTGAAAGTGAAAACACGATAAATTATTAAAAGGGACATCGTCAATTGTTAATTTTGCATAATTTTAAAAAAATTAACTAAAAGAAAACAACTTAAACCAAAAACCAAAATAATTAGAAGAAAACCTAAGGTAGAAGAAGGTATGTTACTCAAATAGACTTTTTTATTGATATATTTGTAAAATTTTAAGTGATTTAGAATGAATTCAGAAGTGTTAAAAATTAATTATTAGTCATACCTAGAATATTCTAAATAAAAGCATGCTATTTTGAAATATACACTAATTAGGATTTAGTTAAAGAAAATTCTAAGTAAAAGGATTTACAATATTCTAAATTTCTTTTTGCATGTACTACGTATTGTATAAACATCAAATTACTTTACTCTGATACACAGGTAAAGCTAATAAGAAAAAGCAAGCACTTATCACGTATCATAATAACTAATGTAGTGAGTTTTCTCTACATAAGATCAAATTCCACAAGTTACAAACCAGGTCATCCAAATTCTTTTCCCCCTTGTGCAAGGCATTGCAGGGCAGGCCACAATTCAGCTACATCATGGAGAGAAGCGGAAAAAAGAGAGTACTAATGGAAAATTAATATATATATGCTGAAGGAATATCCCTTATGCAGGCATTATTCGAAGCCTTTCCTCTGAGGTTTGAGTACCCTCTTCTGCAAGTAGAGACTGCAAGTCACTGCCATTTGCAAGACTATTGAACTCCACAGCTTTGGATGGCATTGCTGGATAACGTCGTTGGCAGAATGTCATCAGTCTTTTAACTGATTGCAGATACTTCCTAGTTGTCTCATCATTCATGATATGAGCAACACTGTTTGTGTAAATCTTCTCACGAGCTGACCGTTCATGAATACCAACCATAGTAACACCAATAGGCCAAGGTGCATTACCAATTGCCATCTTAATGTACTGATCCATTGCAGCTAGATAGTCCCTCTTCATACAGCATTCAACAACCACAAGTAGTGCTTGCCTAATGTCATCAGGAAGTAACTGCATACAAAAGAAGTACACCATGTCAAAATAAGCTTCTCATGCAGAAGATATAATCTGAATAGGAATCTTAAAAGGGAGAATAAAAGAAACATATTCGTTAAATCCAATGTTTTTTTTAAAAAGACAACGACAGAAAGTAAAGACCTTAGACCTCATCATCAGAATTATTAAGCTACAAGAAGTTCTACTTTACCAGCATATTAAACTCGGATTCAAAACTTCTATGGACTGGGAGATATTTTAGTAGATAAACCAGCAGCACTGCTACATAAATATTAGCTTTCCATCTACATACCTTATATACCCACTATGTTCAGAGTTAGCTCAAGAACCTAGGACTTCTATGGACTGGGGGATATTTTAATAGAGAGACCAGCAGCACTGCTACATAAATATGAGCTTTCCATCTACATACCTTATATACCCCCTATTGTTCAGAGTTGGCTCAAGAACCTACCATTAGAAATAAGTTCGGTAATTTTCATCTTTCTGCACATAAAATTGGGCTGATCGACAAATAATCACATTGAGATATACTTGGATTTACAAAACTTGTGAATGACTTGTGGATTTTATTGAGTAAAGGGATAGTATGGGAGGTGTTGGTTTAGCATCCACTATAGTAACAACTAAATCCTTCAACACCTGAATCTTGAGCAAGTTGGGATTGACTATATGAATCTTCAAGAACAGGTCGCTCTATTTAACCTCATCATGGAACTAAATCCAACATTTGATCAAAATAGAAAATAACCTTGGAATAACTCTAAAACCCTATGCAAGCATCGAGAAGAGTGTGTTATGTCCCACGTTCTCTCCAAATGCAAGCATCGAGAAGCATTGTGTCATCAACAACATAGTGCTTATTTACTTTCTCAATTATCATTATCAAAAAAAATTTACTTTCTCAATTGCAATGCATGATAGCTTGTCCTAATTCAAGTGTTCACTCCTTTCAAAAAGTGGCTGCTCAATGTACTCTTACCTTTTGCCTATCATCCATCCAATCTTCCTTCCCTTCTCAGAAAGGAGCCTGAGTTTAAGACAAGTTAATTGTGTGTGGGCTTTTCATTTGTACTTTGTGAAGCTAGCAAAACGGTCTATTTCATACAGGCAGATCGAATTGCTTCCAATGAGAAGTTCAATGCAGAAAATGCAAAAGCTTAGAAGCTTGGGCTTTTCCTTTTTGACTAACCCATTCTCATTATCTTAAATAAGCAAAGTAACCTATAGGTCCTTACTAGCATTGACAGAGGAGGAAGAGTCGGTTAAAAAAAAGCAAATCTTTCCATTTTTCTTATATAATCCATTATCTATTGTATAAAAATATGACATAGAATAAGATCCTCTCCTACACTTGACTAATCATCATCTATAGGGTTATCATTATCACATGATTAAGGATAAGAGATGAGGTCTAGTGCACAGTACATATACATCAATTAATTAAGTGAATGTTATTTTTTCAGTAAGGTAATTAACTTAGGGAATACACGCATCATTCTATATTTATACACAAGAAAACTGCAAATCTTTTTATGCATGTGCATATAGGGACTATCTCTTTGTCTGCAAATTCATTGAACCATTAACTCTTCCAGGTCATTATGCCATAGCTACCTCAGAATATAACATCCTTAGTCACATGAGGAAGGGCCAGTGGATTCATTAGTTTATCCCATCATCTGCTCAATCCCGGATGGCAATGAGAATTAGAGTAGAGATCATAACACAGGATGAGACTATGTGCGGGTAAAATCTAACACAGAATATATAGTAAGAAGGTGCTCTTATCCTTCATCAATGTTCTATAATACGACCTATTTCACCTCCGACAAAGGCATTGGAAGAACAAGAGATCATAAATTTTAAAGATCAAATTCAATCAAACATCAAAGCAAATCGACTCCAGTTATGATGAGCTTATGTGTTAAATAAAAATAAAATCATCACTAGATGCAAACACAGACTTCTACAAGAGACTATATAATCTTTTATATCAAAGTTAGAACTCCAACAAAAACGACCATATTCCGTATTGAATTGCGTAGTTTATTCTTTCATAATTTGGATCCACCTAAGACTCAATTCATGTGAGTCTAATTAAGTAAATTTCTAATTAAGCTTCAATTTCAAGCAATTGTGTTGATGAAGAAAGACAACTAATATAAAGCTTGCAGCTTTGCAGAAACTAAATATGGCATCTAAAGCAATTAAAAGGGAAGTCAACAGTTACCTTTTTCCTGCAGAACTTGAATAGCGGATGCAAGTACCTAGCACACTGCTTAAAAGTAGCGACCATAGATTTCCCCTTGGCCGTCCGCTTTTCAGAATCAGTCATCTCATCAAGCTCCTGATTCCACTCATTCAACAACTTCTTAAAGAACACCAAAATCTTATCCTCATCACACAACTCAACAAAATTTGTTTTCATCCTCTTCAAATCCTTATCATGATCAACCCCCGAGGAGTTTCCATCTCCACTCAAATCTTCGTCACCACCTCCTCCATCTTTATCCTCACCAGAATCCTCCGTTACCTTCCGCTTCCTTTCACTCATCATCCCCGACTTCTGCCGTTTCTTCAATTCCACAATATCCCTCAAAAAGTCATTGGTTTGCCCCTCAGTCATGTCGGAATCGTCAATTTCGAACGTTCCAGCTTTTAATACAAACTTCAAACGATCAAGCCTCGCCTCCTCATCTTCACCAAATAAAGTCACCGGTTGTTTCAGAAACCTAAGTCGACGAATAACTTCTTGTCGAGGGAGGTTTAATCCATCGATTTTTTGCTCGTCGGTAAGTACTTTGGATACCGATGAAGATGATGAATCCTGCTTGAGGCATTGAGTATCGGTTTTGGAGTTTGATTTTGATGAGGAATCATCGGTAGACTTCTGGTTCTGTTCCAATTGCTTTTGACGGAGGGCTTTGGCCTCAGCTTCGCGTTTTTCCTCTTCGCGAATCCTCTGGAGGCGCTTCTGTTCGATCTCCGACCGCTTGAAAACTTTCCGGCCACCGACGTCTTGGGCCAGATTTTTCCGACGTAGCTCCAATTCCTGTTTCAGTATATCCATCGGCCTAGGGTTTCTCTTGCTCCGATAATTTTCCCAAAAAAAGAAAGAGGAGAAAAGACGAACGAACAGTCTGTTATTCTAATTGGGGATTGGGACCCTGAAGTCCTGTATATATATTTTTCTCCCCCTTTATTTGAGTTTATGTCTCAAACAGCACACGTTTTTAGTCTCCTTAAAATTTATGAAACTTTATTTGTTAGATTTGACGAAAATGATGAAAAGAAAGAAAATTAGTGGAGACTTATATTTAGAGATTAAATATTTGTAAATTTTGCTTTTAGAAGTATAACGTAATTTTTTGAGGTGTAATTTTATATTTATTTATAAATTTGTAAGTTAGTATAATAAATTGTGTTTAAAGTTTAAGGTCACGTAGATTATTAAGAAGAAAATATATTTTTCTGATACTTAATGATTTGTGAATTTTTTTTTTGAAATAATGAACAAGAGCAATGAATTGTAAAGCAAAAAGAAGTAAAGTGGATCTTATTTAGTTATCTCAAGAGAAATTGTCACCCAACCTCATCAAGAAAGTAAGAGTTTGAATGCTTTATTACAACTAAGAGTGCATACAATATTTATGAGGAAAACCAAGTGCCTTATTCTTGAGGGAAACAAGTATATTTGTAATCTAATCCTATATACTATTTTGTATGAATTCAACCCCCAATAATGATAATGATCAACATGTTAAAGCAGTTACATGTGTGAATGTATAACTGCTGGAGTGAATTTTAGATTTTTTTTCAAAATCGGTTACAGGGTGAGATTTATCATGATCGACCATGAGTGACATATCAGTCATAGTATTCATGTGAGGTAATCTTTCGATATTGCACCAGGTTTAAGATATATAGAAATATAAATCCGACACGATTTCATATTCTTAATTTGTGTTGTTTCTGTTGAGCTGAATCTGACTAGACTTTGACAACAATATGCTATCTCTTAATACATCCATATGTCAAAATCTTGTTTTGATTCATAGAGACAATCCCCCACTTTTGCATTAAATACTTCTTCTTTTTTGGGTTAAGTTGCATCAAATACTGGTGACACACAGAGGATAGTGAAAGTACCAAATTTTACTGTTAGTTATCGAAATAATGAGTATCTTTTACTCCTCGAAACCCATATAAACCCCTTTGAGGAGGTTAATGTTTTTAGGATTTTTATGCTACTTTATTTATAATACAATTTACGGAAAAGGGTCAAAAATACTCTTGAACTATTTGAAAAGGTTTAAAAATATCCCTCATTCACCTATTGGGTTAAAAATACCCCTCCATCCACCTTTTTGATCTACAATTACCCTTAAAACTAACAACCTTTTATTTTTAATTATTATTATTATTAATTATTATGTGACATCTTTCTATTGGATAAATTTAAATTACAACCCACCAAAAAATTGGGTAGAAATTATACTACAAATTATTAATTATTATGTGGCATCTTTCTATTCGAAAAAATTATACTACAAATTTATAATATTTTGACTACTATTATAGAGAATAAAATTGATGAAACATGAATTTGGAAATTGCAAATTATAAAGATTAAAACAAACCACTTTCAGAAAGTTTTAAAAAGATAGTAGAATTGTTGAATAAACTTGATATCGCTAGAGTGGGTAGAACTTTGAATATCACCTTGTTCACCATCTTAAAAATGACACCAAATAGTACCGTCACTCTGTACTACCCTTCCTGTATTCCAAAATTTCACTGAAATCTTATCGAGCTTGACATGTGCATCCTACTATTAACATCTTTAACCTCCTCAATCTTTATACAACTACAATGCCCAAAATTGTAACACCACTTTAAAATTTTCCAAAAACTCATATTATATTTACACAACCAATGTATTAAATGAATAAGCAGACAGACAACTAAAAGGTCTTTGAAAGACTTGTATTAAGAGGAAGAAGAGCAGGGAGAGTAGATATTCTACCATCAGCAAGTAGATTTCATTCCGGATCCTGTAGTTACATAATCCAGCAGCTTTAATCATGTCGCCACAGGCAGATTTAACTTCTTTTGGGAGTAATTTCAAGTAAAACAGAAATTCCTAACAAAATTAACAGGGACCATTCCAGTTCCTGAGCAATCTTTACAATGAAAAATTCAAGGTAGTTTTTTTTTTTACAAAGGCATGTGACAAGCCCATTGCACCAGATGAACCTTCCAAGTAAAGCTTCATTACTGCACAAACTTCATATACACATTGAACAGAACTGTTGTCAAACTTTCAGCAGTTCCTGCGATCAAATGTAAACATGTTTCAATAAAATCTTACTAACCTTCATTGTGTAAATAAAAAGGAAGCAGAAGTGAGTCAAAAGGTGAAGCATGGTAAACGAGGAAACAACTAAACCTCACAATGGAAGAGGGAAATATTGGAAAAGAAAGCAGACTACCATCATATTATCAATTGGATAAGATTAACATGGAACAAGGATAATGGAAGGGAGAAGCAGCTGCATTATAATACTCCATTTTCCAGTAGAAGCCTTTTTTCGGAGGATGACAAATGTTCCTATTTATTTGGTCAGCAAATAGAAGATTGCAAGACAACACAAGACTAGAGAGTTTGAATTGGGAAAAAAAAAGAGTAAAAACTCTTTTTGGGGTGTGCATGCTTGAAATCAATGATTCCGTTTGCATTAACGGACTGCCTGTAACAGACACAAGATGATGCTAGACTCCCATTCCTGTTATGCAGAGCCTAGTCAATGCACAGAAGGAAACACACAAGGTATCTAAAAAGGCCTAGCAAAGCACAAAGGTGCAGAGAAACATGGTGTGGTGAAGGGAAGGGTAAGGAAATATTTCTTTATTGCCCAAATCAGAACTTAACTGCTGATACTCAGTTTCTGCTTGTTTATAACTTATTAGAAAATAGTTACCAGGGATTTAGAGTCTACCCATATATTTTTGCATACACGACATTTTATCTCAAACCACATGATATTCTTGATTAACATACCTTCTCTTTCTGCTTGAAGACAGTATCAATCTTCTTCATGTATTCATCTGTCACTTTCTGTGTAGAAAAAGGAAGAATGACACAAGTAGAAGACTTTAGATTGCACTATAATGATGATTATTAGTAGTAATTTGAGCTGTTTTCTACAGCAGGTTTGAGAAATTAGATCTAAAGTTGGTATTACGAGAGAATCTGAAAACAATTTTATTTCTTCTTCCAGTAGAATCCAAATGAAGTAATTAACAGTTAAAGTTTACAATTCATGAGACAATTGTTTAAACAGATATGGATATTCACTTTCTGTTTTGGAACTCTTGTGCCATGAACATCAAACTTTGTTAGTTACCTGTAAATCACTAGATAGGTCCTTCACATTGTCTTCAGAAAGCTTTTTCTCCTGAAAAAAGGTAAAGCTTCCTCAATATCTAGCATCTGAAAGATATGGGCCAAAAATTGCCTAGAGCTCAAACCTTCTCAAGTTTTTCATAAGCTTTTAAGGCATCTCTTCGTATATTCCTTATAGCTACCTGCAAATATTTTATGAGAAAGAGATAGCAATAGTTCAACGGACATGATCAATAGGCAATATAAGCACAATCAATTACTCTACCCCTAACCAACAGACAGATTCAAAGTAAGAGGGCAAGCTATCTGACTTTGAATATCAGAAGACAAAAGGTTTTTCCATTCAGAATATCAGCACTGGTTTTTTTCATTACCTAGAAATTCCAGAGGGAAAATGACGAACTGTACTAAATTCAGTGGTTATTGGGTCTGCCCCCTCTACCGTTCTCCACTTAAATATCAGGCTTTTGTTTACGGCAGGGTTTGAACTCGTGACGTGCGCTTAACCCACACATCACACTTTGTGTTCTTACCATTAAACCAACGCCCAGGGGATAAAATAACAGCAGTATAATCTAAACATTCTTAAAATTGAAACATTAGTTGAATTGTTTAGGTATTTCGTGGACAGAAAAGCTTTTTTTTATTTCAACAATAATTGTGTCACAATTGGGAGGGAGAGAGAGAGTATGAAAAGTTAGCTCAACATCATATACTGACTGCAAGGATAATTCAATCAATCATACAGGAATTTGAACACTCTATACAAAGCAAACTAGACATAAAAGATGCATATTTGCAACAAAAAGAAAAGAAAAATTGGTAACAAAATATAAGAAATTCTCTTTCTCACAATCCCAGTTCTAAATGTGTCATTTAGTATCTTTTTGTTGGATGATTGAACTACCACATTGTTCATAACACCAAGTTTTACTGCTTAATACAATAAGGACCCTGGAGAGGGTACCTCTACAAGCACCGAATGAAGGTATAAATATACCAGAGTCATGACCAATTGTAAATCTGACACCTCGGGTGCTCCAAAGGACAAATAGGAGCTATTTCTAGTAGTAGATCCCACTAGACTAAGAATAAAGATTTTTTTTTTCTTTTGGAAAGCAGGAAATAACATAGAAAAGGAGTTAGAACAAGCTTTTAGAATAGATAAAACTTACCTTTCCTTCCTCGGCCTGTTTAGAAACAATTTTGGATAACTCCTGGATAAAAAGAAGAGAAATATAAGTGAAAACTAAAATATACTCAGTGTCAGAAATTGAATAACTGAAATATCCGCAAATTTACCAACTCATAAACTTTGGGGAAAACCTATTAAGTAAACTTAAGTAGAACAAGATCAAAAGCTGCAAGTATATTTTTCATAAAAGCATGCTATTGTAAGCCATAACTTTTGAAATACTTCATAATAAAAAAGGACAAATGTTCTGAATCATATAAAAGAATGGATGCCCATCAATTTGGAAGCAAAGGTTATTTTTGGGAGTGTGCACCTGTCACATAGCTTGAATAGGAAAATGTCACGTGCAGTAGAGATAAGAAATAATTCAAGTTTGTCAGTCCTCTAATAAAAACAAGGTCACTCAACCAGTTATTAAACCTATATTTCTAGTCATTTAGGAGAACTGCATAGTGTAGGCAGTGCCCCTAATTTCATCTGAGCAATATAGAGAAGTCATGAAGACTAGATGATGTCAGATGCACCAGAAGAACTTCACATTGGTAAACCAATAACGTATTGTCATGAGAAATGACAGCATCAACTTTAAATGAGAGATGTAAGCAATGGAAGCTTGATTCCAGTATCAATTCAAACATGAAAGTATATTGTCCTTCAAATTAAATGGGCTTTGGTAGCCAAAGTAATGAAATATTACAGCCATATATGAAATTAAGATCATTGGTTACTATAAACACACATGAAATAAACATAAAAACAACAAAAGAGGTATGAATTAGTTTAGGCATTCAATAGTTTAGGCATCACTCTTTACATCTGTATTTTTCTTTTTCAAACTACTTTGATATGCGTTACTTGATCCGAAGGTCTTTCGAAAACAGTCTCTCTACCTCCACGACGTAGGACTACACTGGGTATGTTGTTGTTGTAGCAGTGAGCGGTAAAGCCAGGTTTTCCCTATAATCTCCCATAGAGAAACACCAGAAACATTGTGTTTTTAACAGATTATGAATGGTATTATACAATTCTTTTCCTATGCACCAGTCAATCAATCTACTACCGTAACTAGAAGCTCATAACGTTATATAACCCCATAAAATATCTATATTCTAGTTATCTAGTATGAAGAAGGTTACTTCAGAAGAGTACATTGGCATAAAGGCTAGAAGACACGGTGACAGGGAAGTTACTATAAGGCAAAAGCTGCTTATATTTCAAATCTTGTGTTACTCTATTAAGGGGGTGATCTAGGGCAGAAAAGTAAGGAGCGAAAGACATGGGCATTTAGCTTAAAATCCTTCACAACCTACATAGTGTACCATGTAGGGACAACACAGTAAAACTTTGGAAAGGTTAAATCACCTACCTCACAACCTGAAATGTTTATGATATCCTATTAGGTCTAATTCCTTAAAAGAGGAAGACAAACTTACTGAATATTAATGACAAAGATACAAGATATTAACACAAAACAGATGTAACTAAAAAGCGAGTACTTAGTCTGTAGTTCTTGACTACAAAAATGAGAACATTAATTAGTGATCCAAATTTTCAGGAACAATAGCCAAATATTTTCCAAGATACAGGACAAAGAAAATGAGAAAGCATGGCTATCCGGAAACCAGGTAAATAAAACAAAGATAATAACAATCCAACCCATAGCATGAGTGGCTAAATGACCACAGTGAGATGAACAAACATTCATGCTTTCTTATCAAAAAAGAAACAAAGATTAACATTCAAGCTGAAAGTTGGCATCTAGAAGAAACAAACTTGACTAAGCACTGGAACACTTAATACCTTCCTCCTGTCTGATGTCAACTGGGGTACAGCCAATCGTATTACTTCTCCATCATTATTTGGCGTCATACCAACATCAGAGCTGACAATAGCCTTCTCTATAGCCTTTAAACTGAAAATTAAGACAAAGATTAATGCTTAGTGCAGTGCAAAGTGCAAACATATGCAAAGTTGCTACAAAATGGTTCTAAGGAATTCCTCACGAGGATAATTTTATTGGCCTAAGGCAAAATTGACAACAAATTCTATGACTTGTTATCATGACACTTATACAAGAAAAGCAGTACATAAGGGCCAATGAGTCTGATGAAGTAGACGTCCTATTGTTCTGATGCATCTGAATTCCAGAACTTACTCTTTTGCCACCCTACTTCAAATGAATCTAAGAATTTACTAGTATTGATGATATCAAGAAAGCGTGAGATAATGGTCAAGACATCTACAGCATCATCCCGACCTGATTTTCTTTCTTTTTTTCAAATGTTTCAGAAGTTCAACCTGGATTTGTCATACGGCTGCACCAAGATAGAACTTGCATCAGGAGTGGTAATTTGCGCTATACTCTTCAAGCTGACAGGAGTGCCATAATAATCAACCTTGTATGAGCAATACAAAATGGAAAAAAGAAAAGTTGGACTTAGATATATTGAATATAAAAATGAAACAAAGAAACTATGTTTTACCACCATGTCTTAGACACCACATCTCCACACCCGGATAATCAGTATGAATAATGCATGAGAAATAATAAGGAAATGCTAGGGGCTTGAAGTGAAAGTAATGAAAAGACACATAAGCCTTCAGGCAAAAACAACACATATCATTCAGAAGTGATAATGCAAGAGCAGCAGGTACGTGGTACAATTGACAAGCGAAAAAAAGAAAGAACTATTATTTCTGATAGACCTGAAGAGAATTGGAGAGGAAAACATATTTGTTAAATTAGGTCTTAGGCCTAACTCACACCCCAAAAGCTAGCTCAAAGGGAGGAGGATTGACCAAGTCTTATAAAGAGTCCACCCATCTCATTAACCACAAATGTGGAACTTTGTGCTTTAACACCCCAACCTCAAGCCCAGTGCTTAGCATCTGGTGTGTGGGCAATTTTGGGCAATTTTTTGATTTTTTTTTTTTTGGAGCCCCAACATTGGGTGAGATGGGTCATGCTCTGATACCATGTTAAATAAGGTCGCCTTATAAGGAGTCCATCTATCTCATTAACCACCAATGTGAGACTTTTAGCTTTAACACAATATGGCACCTATGACTAACAAGATTCTCAATTCACTTATAAATTACAAATTTGTTGGTACCATTTAAATGGATTTGCAAGCTGCCCAGTATGTTCTACTGTAGCAGTTGTGATGGTTATATAGAAAATAGTCATGTTAACCACAAGTGTAAGTGGGGGAGGGAGAGAGGGGGGAGGGGGATCCTACAGAATGTCTTACCTCAATTTTATCTAGCATTGCTGGGCTAGCTCGTCCTGTCCTTATAGAGTTGAAATTTGACCTAACAGTGTCAACTGTCTTTTCCATCCTTTCTTTCTAAAGTAAAATAAAAGGTCTGTAAACAAAGAGTTAAGATAGGTTTTGATAATGAAAACGAAAATCACTACACTCACCACATCTTTCTCAATCGAAGATTTTTCAGCTTCTATTTCTTCAATTGTTGCACACCTCACAATTCCACTTCTGAATAATCAACCCAAGTTACGATAAGTAAATAATGAAATCAACCCAAGTTACGCATATGGAGATCAACAATGAAAATCAATGCAAGCACCACCACGACAAACAACATCTATCTACTACTGCTACACCTCAATACCAAACTATTTGAGAAATCTTAGTAGGTCAGTTGGTTGGTTGGCTACCTGAACTTTCATTTTATTGGTGAAGATTTGATTCCTCACCTACTAATAACATCCCCATTTTCCCCTCCCCTACCCCCAATAAAAAATACCAAACTACTTGGGGTGGACTATAACTCTTGAATATCCATTCTAGTCAATCTAGATGTTTCATTCCTACATGGGTACTTAACATTTTCTACTGACATACAAAAAGAATGAGCAAACAGCACAAGAATACAGAATTAGCTTGCCTCTTTCCCCAAGATGGTTTAACAAGAGGCTGCAATCTCCTTGCTCCAACCCATAAGCTCGAGTAATTCGCAGACGCCGACCAACATACCACATTACCAGAAGTAGGAAATTTATCTGCAAGATGTTTGTTGAAATGCCACAGAGACGGACACCTTTCAAAACTCCGATGCTCAAAAGACTACCAAATAGAGAGAAGAAAGAGAGATACCTTGAAAGCAAAAGAGAACAGGTTTGCGGGTGAGTTGCTGTTGGCATAGCAAACGTACTGGAGTTGCAGGCGACAAAGCTATCGTCATTGTTGAAGGGACAGTGAATTTTGCAAAGAGAAAAGCTCTTTCTTCTTTCTTTTTTAGACTTCAGCCTGAAATTTTGGATAAGAAGTTTCCATTTTGTTATTCTTTTTCTTCTTTCATTTTTTTAATAGGAAAATTAAGTAGTTAGGCAAATATTTCGAAATAATTACTATACGTAAGCTATAGTTTGGTTTTCAGATGTCGATCGATGCGAGGGATAAAAATAAATAATTTAGGGATAAAAAATAATCTTGAGATAAATTTTTGGTGCCTTTTGATTGTCATGTTTGGAACCAGTGCGTAGGCAAAAAATTCGTGAAGGGTGTCCAAAGTAAAGCCAACATAGAAAATTATACATATATGTGGTTTATACTATTATTTTATTTTATAATTGGGATTGAGATAGATTATTTCTATCTTGTTTGATTATCTCAATAATTATTTCTTAATTTTCTTTAAAAAAATTGTGTATCTCAATATTTATTTCTTAATAATATTTTTAAAAATTTCCGTCAAAAAACTATTTTTTGCAATTCGAATCTTGAATCAATATTCAATTTAATTTTCTTGTAACAGTGAGAGAGCAAGAGCTATTAATTTAATGGTTAGGTAAAATTTTAGTTAATAGATATTTTAGTGATTTTTCTAGCATAATCAATAATTTGTTTGCTTATAAGTTCAATAGTTAGACTCTATTTTCAGTCACTAAGTTGTTGGTTTAAATAGTTTTAATTTCTTTTCAACATAATTTATAAATCAATCAAAATCAAAGAACAATTCTATAAGAATAATGAACAACAAATTATAGAACTAAATAAAATAAGATATAGCTAACTAGACCGTTTTAATTCAAAAATAAAACAAAAAGAACGAAAAATAACAGTAATGTTATAAAATCATTCAAAAGCCCAAACATTCTCTTTACGGATCTCCTCTTCTTCCTCTGGAGTAAAATCATTCTTGATATCAAATTCTTTACGTATTTCTTCTGGTGTTTTCCCTTTGATCCTATCGGCTACTTCTTGACACATCATATCCAATATATCCTTATCGTTAAGAAAATTAGTAGCTAAGATAAGAGCATGCAAAATCAAGTGGTGCACCTTCACAAAAGCCTTGTCAAACTCCATCAACATGTCTTTGGAGACGTCTTCCTCTGAATGTTTCTTCCAGTATTCAATCACTTTGGTCATTGTTTGGCTATCGACATTAGGTAGGGGAGTGACGTTTGAAACACAATCGTCTTCAACCATATTCTTAATAGTTTGTGACCTCACGGCTATCGGCTTGTCGAGTACAAATTCCTTACTATCGCAAGTCTTTAGAGTTAAGAACTTTGTTGAAGAAGACATGATGGTAAAAATATATTTGAATAAGAGATGTTAATTTTTTTTTGTTCAAAATATTATTGAAAGGAGATTTGAATTATTATAATGTATAAGAGGTTTGAAGGGCTTAATTTATAGAGCATTAGGTCTTCACCGTCCTAGTTGAAGTACGAAGTCAAAAATGGAAAAAAAAAAAAAAAAAGTTCGACAGAAAAATCTGTTTTGCATAAACAATGTCAAATTAGGAAATTGTGAAAATTCTACTTAATTCGTATGTATGTGAAATTGTGAACGAATAAAATTAGGAAAAGAAAGCCTTTTTTTTTCTTCCAAATTTCAATTAGAAGAAAAATTATTTAGTAATCATTATGTAAGGAGCCTTTTTCTTCTTCCACACATGTTTTTTTTTAAAAAAAAAAAGAGTTGTGTATGTCTCATGATATTTTTGTAGTGGTTGTGTAAACTTTTAGCTAAAATTGCTTATACATAAGTTTTGGTTGTTGGTCCTCTGTATTTTGTTTTCCTACTTTTAGTATCTGGTTATCTACCCACTTCGTGGCTTGCTTAATCACTTCTTTCTGTTTGTTCTCATTTGTTTGTTTTCTTCTTTGTGGTGTTTAAATAAACAAGAAAGGCCAAAAACAAAGTGTATAAATCCATGTGAATATGCTTCGAACACACGTATACTTTAAGTTTGTGTATCTTTATTATTTTAAGGCGCCTGCAACCACTAGGCTATATCATATTATTGTGTCAAGGATGTCCAAAATATATTATTTAGCCACTTTGTTTATTATTTTACTTGTATACGATATATTTTTCCGACGAAGGGTGTCCAATTGGACACCCTGACATAAGGGTGGCTACGCCATTGTTTTGGGACAACTTATCCCACCATTTGTATCATAGTGATGGAATAACTTATCTCATATATTTGGTGGGATAAGTTATCCTAGGATAATTAATCCTGGGATAACTTGGTCTCAACCAAATGACCCCTCTCTTACTCTCGTCTTCTTTCCGTCTCCTCTTATCATTTTTCGTCTCTCCCTCACCTCACCTCTCTTCTCTTTATAATTCACTCATTTCTCTCCTCTCTTTTTTTGTCATCTCTCCATCACCCCACCCCCCCTCCCCCTCTCTCTCACACACTTAATACAAATATAAATGATAAAGATCAATAATATAAATATAAATATTAATAATCAATTATATATACAAATGTTAAGTGTCAACTATACATCATAAATGATATAAACACAAATGTTAATTAATAGTCAATTATACAAATACAAATGGTAAGTGTAAATTGTACATATTCTTTTCACTAATACAAAATACAAATACACATGACAATAAAGGAGTACAAATACACACAAAGCGACAAATACAAATACAAACACACATGACAATATATGAATACATATACACATGACAACAATTAATTTCTTTCAGTGATACAAACACACAAGGCAATAAATACAAATATGCATGACAACAGATACATACAAATGCACATGGCAACAAATACATACAAATATACATGAACACAAATGCAATAGTAACGAAATACAACATTGATACAATTGTGTTTGTTGATACAAATTGTATTTTGTTAAAACACTTGAACTTGATACAATATTGATACGGTTGTGTTTGTTGATACAAATTGTATCTTGTTAAAACACTTGAACTTGATACAACACTTGTATTCACTAATACAGTTTATTTATTGATACGAATTGTATTCGAATACAATTGTATTCGTTCATACAATTATATTTATTGATACGTATCATACTAGTTATATATATACAATTATCCAGGAGATATATACAAATACAATCCGCATCTCTCATTTCTCCACTCTCTCGTTCGTCTCTCTCCTCCCTCGCACAATTTCGCTCATCTCTCTCCTCTCTAACATATATTTCAATCGTAATACAGCAAACTTGTAGATATTTTGCATGATTATGCTTCTAGCATTATCTATTTTTGAAATTTCTTTTTTTTTAAAATAATTTTTGGGCTTAGAAATACTATAAGAAAAAAAAATTGAGAAAATTTAAGAAAATGTGATATTATCTCTCGACTTTCAATATTTTCATATATGTGTCCTAATTTTAGGTGATACATGTGCTTTACTACGTAGAAATAGTATTTCTTAATACAAAAACATAATTTGAAATTTATTTATCTTTCTCCTTTAACATGCGAAAATTAACTTTGTGAATTTGTAAAGAATCAAAATTCTTCAATTTATGGCTTTTGAGATACAAAGCATCATATATTTTTTTGGTTGATTGAATTTGAGTTGTACTTTTTAAAGTTATTTACAAATAAAGATAGATACTTCACATCAGTAGCGGATCTATGAAGGGATGTGGGGTGCCACGCCACCCCCGAACTTCGACGGAAACTCTATATATACATAGGTATATATATAAAATATTTATATAAATATAAAGCGTGCCACCCACAGAACAAAATTGACTTGTGGTGCCACGGTAGAAGGGCTACTTTAGAAGGTTGAGGTTGCAGGTTCGAATCCCATTTGACACCCACGGACTCTAAATCCTGGATTCGCCACTGCTTCACATATTATTGTACTCCTATATATGTTACTCTCAAGGTTAAATTATAAAATGTTGAAACGATAGTTAGGCACTGAAATTTTGAAATTTTTTACATCAATTATGTAATAAATGACATAGTTATGAAGAAACATGTCTCGTATGAAGATCTAATTGTAGCAATTTCAAAGCAATCAAAAATCAATGAAATTTATAAAAAAAAATACAAATCAAGTACGATATTGAATATAATTCAACTCCAATGCAGATTCACAATAAAATGAAAATGAGAATATTTGTGAAATTGAAGAAATAGAGCATAGAGTTTGATTTTTATCCATTATGTACAATAATAACAAATAAAATAATTGAGATAGAATAACAATAGAGAAACATGATCAAGATGACGCTTATTCTAATTCACTTATGTAAGATAATTCTTATTCAAATCGAATACTTATCAAAATGTATAATAGAAGTTAAAAAAAAGTAGAGAAAGTAAAGTCTTACGGTCAAACTTTTATATAATATATCAAAAGTACGAATATAGTTATAACCCCAAAATATGGTATTATAAGTATAAAACTTTCAACATAGCATGATCAAGATCCGAAAATATTACAATTATCCAAAAAAGTAAAGATATGCAAAGTATGAATGTTGCGTAACATCCAAGCAACTATTTCCAAAGACATCGATAAACATTAACTCGAAGCAAGAATCACCTGTTATTCGCTTCAGCTTCTAACCTGCACAACATAAGATGACTTAAAAGTTGGTCAAATCTATTTTTAAGTCAATTTTTTATTTTGAAACTGTCTGACAAATTGACAAGTATAAAAATAACTTAAAATAAGTCAAATGAAGACTTAAAATAAGTTAAGAAGTGTTTGACAAGGTTAAAAATAACTTAAAAATAAGTTTAAAATAAGTTAAAAACCAAAAGTAGGTATTCCCATACTTTTTATTTTTTGGGCGAGATGGTCTGATGGACCCTTGTACTTTTCAAACTCTCAACAAAAATGACACATCATCATCCACGTCAGATTTAAAATTACACATCATTTATTATTTATTTTTTTTAAAAATATCAATTGTGTTTTATTTAATAAAAAGTAAAACAATAAAATTTAAATTTATTCCTTAAGCTAAAAAAGAAACCCAACATATTTCCAAAATAGATTAGGCAAAAAGCTCTTCAACTTCTTCTGAACTTTGACAATGACGTGGCGCCCGCTTCTATGGAGGAGATCAAGCAGCTGGTGCATTTCTTCCTCGGAGGGCGAGTCCCCACTCCCATCTTAAAACATACAAAATCTACTATTTTCCTTTCCTCCTCCTTCAACCATCACATAAGTACTAACCTAAATCGCCGCCGCCGCCACAGATCTAGCCGAAATCTCTTCGATGTCGTAACTAAATCCTCCAACCCTCATCCACCTCATTCTCCACTGACTAGCACCGTCTCTCTCACTCTACTGCGAACTAGTTTTCTCCGACGAGCACCACCACCATCGACCTCTCCCACTAGCGGTGATTCAATGGACTCAAGGAGGTTTCAATGCCAATATCTTTTAAAGATGATGACAATAGTATGAAAAGAAAAAAAAAAGAGTCGGGGCATGTAGATGGCTGCAAATGAAGGTGGAGTGGGTGAAGAAGATGGAGACTTTTTAATTAATTTTTGTATTATTTTATTCTTTTATTAATATTTTTAAAATTGAAATATAGTACTCACTCACCTTAAGGAGCGTGAAGTCACACACTTTCGCCAACTCAGCCATCTTAAAGACACGTAAGCATGGTCAATGATCAGAGAAGTTCGATAAATTGTGTTTTATTGAGTTTAGGGATCCAGATGACAAATGGGTAAGTAGAAGAGTTCAGAATACAAACTGATACAAGTATAAGAGTCTACCAGACCATTTCGCCTATTTTTTGACTTAAGAGTTACTTCTTCTTTTTTAACTCAATCCTAACGGGCTCTTAATCAATAGCTCATATGACCCATGAATGCATTAAGATTAGTACCACCTTCTTAATCGAACTTCAAAAAAAAAATCACTTTCTAGACCTAACGGAACTAGTAGAATTCAAATCTATCCTAATTAACCTAGAATGTTGACTTTGACCGAACTTCTCAAATTCAAACCTTCAAAATTTGAGAAACTCCTCCAATATCTATTCGATCACCTCAGATATCTTGTCATTTATTCGCACAAATCACAATTGATATACATAAGCTATTGAAAATGACTTTAAAGATCACTACATCATGTACCACTAAAACACACGTTCCTACTCGAATGTAAAGAAAAAGAAAGTACAACAGTGGTTGTCCCAAATAATATGATTCGGATGAAGCTTATTAAAAGAAATACTAGTTTGATTAATAATGTAGAAAAAACTTATTGAACATTTTTTCAATATACCATTAATAAGCATAAATTGATGTTTTACATTCTTAAAAGTATATTATGTTCCATCTTTTCATTTATTTTCTCTCTAATATTATATTTTTTATGATGAAGAAGAAGATGAGTATTTCATAAACATTGTTGAAAGCCTCCAATTGCAGTAGCTAATTTTTTTCATTTTCATGTTTTATTTTACAAAGGTTCGATGAGACTCGATTACTCATTGTGAATTAAGATATATGTATGAAATGAAAATTAAAGTTACTATAAGTGATTTACTGCATAAATTTAATTCTTGATCATATTAAATATCAAAGATGAAACATAAACAAATAATTTTATTTCTTTTTTATCCTCTACGAAGAAAAATGAGAATAACATATCATAGTATCATACTTCATTTACCTATTTTCCAAGTGTTGAATCCAAAGTTCCGTCACAAAGTCCATAAATAAACTCGTAAGGCTGCAAACATGTGAAATAAGATGATTATAAGTTACTAATATTAGGTAAGATTTAACAAATATTGCAAATATTTGTCATAACCTTAGATTACAACTTTTTAACAATGAGATATTGAAATAAAAATTAGCTTAAAATTTAAAACTTAATTATTATCACAAAAGCAAAAATGTTCCAATTGTCTGTTCTTTTTAACTATAATGACAAATATATCTTACACATTTAACACACAAATACATTGATAAATCGTTCATAACGAAGTCTCTTTAAATAAAAAATTATTACATGCTCTCACTCTTAGGGAAAATGGAACTTCACAAAATTTATCAATAGAATGATGTATTTTTCATCTTTCTCACCTCGACTTTCATTAGCCTTGTTACTGATGAATATTTTGTAATATATAGAGGTCTTAAATTGAACAGATGTTAATCGTCGACATGACTGTTATGAAAAGTCATTTGTTCATGAAAAAATGAAAAAACAGGGCTCTTATGAAAAGTCATTTCTTAATTTCTATAAATATAAAGACTCTCTAGATATAGGTAAGGAAAAATATGAATGTATAAGCAAATGGCTTTATTTTATTTGGAAGGGATTTGTTTGTATTTTCCTCAATATGTATACGGGCAATATCTCTTTAAAGAAAGTGATTTTATACGCCTCAAAGCCCGAATTTGAAAACTACCCCTATTCCTATTTAGGGAGTTGAGGCGAAAAATAGGTTGATGAACCGTTCGCCACGCACCGGCTACATTCACTTGCTTATCGTAGAGGCGGTCGAGAAGGTCGAGAAGGAATGAGTGCAAACTATGTTGATTGAGTGCAATTTCTAAATTAGGAAAGATTAGACCGAATCCTACAACTTTAATTCAAAGGTATCCAACTCCACGTGGAACCTACTCTAAGAGGGGTTTTCGAGAAAAAAACTTGTCATTCGATAGATCCGAGATAGAACTCCAGTCCTGTTACTCGTTCTCTTGATAGCCTTGAGTTGTTGGTTACACAACACTGAAAAGCACTTTCTTTTCTTCAATTATATTTACATTTTTTTTTTTCTAACAATTACTCCTGCTACAAGCCCAAATTTTTTTTCTTAAAGTAATTTCCACTTAAATCTTCAAAATTAGAAAAAATTTCTTTACCAAAAAGCAAAAGTAACTCATTTTGTCAATTCACGACTGTGGATCATAAGCAAGTTGAAAGGGAATCATTTATTTATTTTTACTAATATATGAACATTGTTCTCTTAAGTTTTTTCTCTATTCTTTTTGAGTTATTCTTAATACCATCGATAACTACGAAATTGACATACAAGCACATATATTCACAAAATACTAGTTTTGACTCCTGAAAAGCGATATATGTCATATAAATTGAGACGGATGAGGTATACCTTCTAAAGACACGATCAAATAATCCTCGAAATCGAGAGAGGAAAGGGAGAATTGAAGATCCCCAAAGCACGCTTGCCTGTCGATCAAAATTAAACATCACAAGAGCAAAAATTAAACTAAAATATAAAAAAATTAAGAGAAACATCATAAAACTTTTCTAAAGAAATAAAAGAAAAGCAAAAACATACCTGAATTAGGAACATTTTATTGAAATAAAATGTGTGACAATGTGATAAAAAATTAGTAACTGAAATGTAGTAAGTGAGAGATAGAGAGTGAGTTAAAGGAAGAATCTAAAAGAAAAAAAAATAGTACAAGTGTATATCAATAAAAGTACACACGTCTCATATTTATTGTACAAGTGTATTAACTTTTAAAATTTATAAATGTCTGTCTTTTGCATTTTAGAAAATATTAATTAAGAAAATAATTTGATTGACTATTTTATTTGAATTTAAAACTATTTTTTTGACAATTTAATTCAATGATTAATTTTCTTTAGAGCATTACTTAACTTATATCATGTCTCGGATTCATAAATTCACTTGCAAGATTTGATACAATGAAAACTTATAAGCTTCTCAAAAAGGTATATCATCAATCTCTATATCGAGACATGGTTTCCTTCAACTAACTTATTATTTCACCAATATATATTATTATCATCCAACCTACCATGCATATTGACTCATTTCAGAATCTCACCTTTTAATGAGTCAAAACGATAATTAATATACATAGATCATGAAAGTTATATCGGGATTGAGAATATATGTACATTCAACAGTTTAGAGAGTATGTTTTTGTCAACCAATCTAAAACAACTATCTATACTCGGTCTCGTTCAATACATACAAAATGCACTAGCACAAGAAGTTGGAACTATACCGTTCCAATAGTCAAGATAAATTATATATAATCTTGTGCTACAATCGTACCGATGACTTGTCCAATTTCCATCTTAGATTGTGAACAAAATTTTTTTTTACTTATAAGAATCGATGATTAAATCCTCTATGTAAAAATTAAAACTCTATACACTAAATCATCTACTATATAAGCAAACAGACACCATAAACGAATATATGATCTATTAATTTTTTTATTAAAACTAAATTAATAATTATTCTATAATAAATATTATGTCTAAATATATGGTTAATAGTATATATCCCAACAATCTCCCACTTAGACTTTTAACCATCACAATTGTTATAATGTACTATATCTAAATGCATGGTTAATAGTTTATACCCTAACAATCTCCCACTTAGATGTTTAATCTTGAAAATTATTAGAATACTATGTCTAAACACATGATTAATAGGTCTCCTTAACTATAATTTTCCTATTTGCGCATCATAGCTATATTTAAATAGTTATTACAATTCTGATTTGTATCATTCGTTCTTTTTATAATTAATTATACAAAATTTTATTTAATTATATCTAACTGATTATGCGGTAATTCAGGAAAACAATACTTTAAATAAAGGTAATTTAGTTTAATTAAAATATGTTACCAAATTAAGTCTTCTTTTTCTTGAGGAAACTTATTTAGTTTAATTAAAATACGCTACTAAAATAGTTTGTTTCAAATTCCAGACTAAGTTTGTTTGTGTGTTTTTTGTCTAAACATATTGTATATAATTGAGCAATTTTTTATTACTTATATCAGTTTGTATATGTTACGGTTTGATTTGTATATTATAACGATTTTATACAAGTCGTTATATATTTTAAGTCAACAAGAGTATATAATTGAGTAATTTTCAATTGAGTGATTTTTTATTACTTTTATCAATTATATATATATGTTACTATTTGATTTGTATATTAGATAGATTTTATACGAGTCGTTATATATTTTAAGTAAACAAATGTATATAATTGAATATTTTTTTATTACTTGTATCAGTTTGTATATGTTGCAGTTTGATTTGTATATTAGATAGATTCAATGCCGGCTCTTGTCTATAAATTTTAAGGCCAATGCCTTTTGGGGGCCTCAAATTTCTTAAATCATGTTTAATTTATTCATGAAAAAAATTTAATTATTTATAATAAAAAGTATATATATATATATTATTTTATTTTATTTTTATTTTTTTTGCTAACATTTGTATTATTTATCCTTTTTAACTCTTTCTGCACTCTATTTCTTCAAATCTTTGATAATTAGAGTAATACTCTATCAAAAAATATGAATCAATAGCTGAAAAGTGTTGAACAAGTAAATTACAAATATTTTTTTACTTCTTTGTAACTTCTCATATTAAAGTAGGGTACACCATTATCAACTTATTACTTATAGAACTATGTTATCGATTCATATAATATTTGTCTCAATAAAATAATTCTTTTCAATGTTGAATTGATAAAATCCTTCCTAAAAATAGTAATTAAAAAAATTATTTGAAAAAATCATTTATAAAAAAAATATTAAGTAGTAATTTACATCTAAAAATTTAGAAAAATAAATAAATATAGATAAATTTTATTTAAATTTTAGGCCTCTAATTAAAATTTCGTTTTAGGCCTTGAATTATGTTGAGCCTCCCCTGGATAGATTTTATGCAAGTCATTATATATTTTAAGTCAACAAATATATATAATTGAGTAAATTTGAATTACTTGTATCAGTTTGTATATGTTAATGCTTGTTTTGTATATCATATAGATTTTAAACAATTCATTATATATTTAAGCCAACAAATAAATATAATTGAGTAATTTTTTATTAATCGTATCAGTTTTATATATGTTACTGTTCTACTGAGCAAAACATTTTACTACACAAAATCGCTTAAGTTGATCTTCAGAGAGTTTCTTGGTCAAATCCTCAATTACACCAATATTTGTATCACATTGAATGTGTGGGGCTTCTCTTGAACCTTCGTTGACCATAAATTTGACCCCCTAATAAATAACATTAATCTAAATATTTGTATAAGTTACACAAATAATTGAACACGATTTATGTTAATGTATTTGTGAATAGCTAAAAATGAAATATACAAATAACATAACTTCATTGTGCTATAATTATGTGATTTGGATTTGTATAACTACAAATTTACAAATGACAAAACGGATTATTTATACAAATACTGTTATTAATTATGTAATATATACAATTAATTGAATCCAATAATAATCCATCTATTATGTCATATACAAGCTAAATTGTCCATATACAAATCGAAACCAAGACATGAAAACATGGCTATACCTTGAAATCTTTTGTTTAACGTTGGTCCATTGCAACATATTCATCTTCCACAAGTTTTTCAAGTCATTTTTACTCGAAGATGTTTTTTGAACTTTTTTTTTTCCAGTATTTTTTCAAACTAGAATCATCAACTCTTTTTGGCTCCTCTCTTTTACTTTTACTTTTTCTTTTTCTTTGGAGGTTTTAACCCCGTTTTGAAGGGGTCATTGAGAAACTTAGATTTAATATCCTTCTTTACTATGTCTGATTCAATAACTTTAGATTTGACAATAGAACCTGCAATTGCTTCAAAGGCTTGAGTTAAACCCATAGAAAAAGATGGATTTCCAATCGATTTTGTTGCATGCTAATGTATACCTCTAGTGATTCTCTTTGATGGAGATTATTCCTCCATGATTACAATGATTGTAATTACTATACCGATCAATTAGATATTTTGGTTGAAGAATTATGAAAAAATTGGAGAGAACGAAAAAATTATACAACTACAAACAATTAAAAACTCATGAAAGTTCAAAATAATTTTTTTTTAAAAAACATGATATCCGAATTGAATTTGAACGAGGGTTAATTTCAACTTTTCAAAATTTGAATTTGATTTGGTCGAGAGATTTGTTGGGATTGAGGGGTTTATGGTGATTGAGAGAATTAAGGAGATAATTGTGTGAGAGTGAAAGAAAGAGGTTGTGTGTAAGTTTGTATAAAAGGGAAATTGGGATTGTCGCTCTATACAAAAATGTAGAACCCACCATAGTTATTTTCCTTAACAATAACTCTTTTATATAATTAATTGAAACAACAGTCATATAACATAATTATGTAATAAATATTATCTTAGTTATATAATTATTCCTATATTAATCTATCACATTTATTAAAGTATGAATAACTATAAAATTAAAATAAAAATTCTATCTTAATCTTTTAAAATGATAAATATTTTGGACAAAATGTGTTTTTGGTGATTAACCATAAAAGATCGAAGGGAGTGATACATTTTGTATCATTTTAGCTTTCTTTTTGTTGGTACAATTGTGTCATTTCAGTTGAGCCTCATTAATTACTTTCCAACTCATGAGCATAAGAAATTAAGTTAGTGTTTGATCATAAATTTTAAATCAAATTTTAAAAAGGGTAAACTACATAAATCCTATTAGTTTAGGTCCTAGCTACTAGAATTTACGATAGTTTCAAATACTACTTCATGTATCATATTTTGTCTTTTGGATACATGTATTCGTCGATATTAAAAATCGAGATACATGTTCAATTAATTCACATGGACAATTAATTATGGAAATATTAATCAAATCCATTAATATAATGTGAAAATCGAGGAGTGTATCTATGTTTAATTAAGGGATAAGGGTCTGAAAAATACCCTAACTTTGGTTGAATTTGCTGTTGCGATACTAAACTTTCATAAGGACCTATTACCTCCCTAGACTATTTAATACCGTATTTTTTACCCCCTAAACTATTTAATCGTGTATTTTAAAGGTATATATGTGCCCACGTGGCCACATTACTATTTATAATTTTACATTATTTTTTATGTCCACATGGACAAATATATATGTTTAAAATACGGTATTAAATAGTCTAGGGAGGTAATAGGTCCTCATGAAAGTTTAGTATAGCAACAACAAATCCGACCAAAGTTGGGTATTTTTCAGACCCTTATCCCTTTAATTAATTCTGTAATAAATTCATTAATATTATTAATAAAAGACAAAAACATGTATATTTTGGTTATGTAATTTGATTAATTTCATTTTATTACTCTTAAAATAATAAATTCATTAA